>JAUZSU010182857.1:0-12467 GCA_034780255.1 Parotocinclus maculicauda | reverse complement strand
AGATTAAAGCGTTGTAGCTTTTACATAAATGCCACACACACACACATACACACACACACACACACACACACATACACACACACACACACATGCCCTGTGTATGAATTACTATAATGATCCCACATCATCCTTTTGGCACCACCAGTGTCTCCTTTCTGCCTCTTTAATTCCCATGTGCCTCCACAGACTCAGCTGCTTAGCCCAGAACACTTGCAAGTCCAGATCTCAGATCTTTAAAAAGACGAAACTGCTCTGCGAGGTTTTTTTTTTTCTTTTTTGAGGGTTGACTGTAAGCCGATTTGCTATCGCACTACTGCTTATTGCCTAATTTCACTCACGCCTAATCCCTGGTTTTGGGTTCAGGATTGAAGAATAAGGAGTAACTTTAGCTAAAAAAGGAAAGAAATGAAAAAGACCATGCAAGTTCACCAGTTAAACCAGCACCAGATTAGCACTGACCAGAATAAACCAACAGAACAAGTCATGTGGTCTGGCTGATATCCCGGAACACCAGCAACCAACAGGCAATGTTTGATGGACGTTTCTGGTTTTATTAAGAGGTTAATTAATTCATTCATGCATTCATTGTATTGACAGCTTAACCCTTCACAGGGTCGCAGGAGGACCTAGCCGGCAGCACAGTGAGCAAGGCAGGAACAACCCTCATACCTACACTTACACACACACTGGGAATTTAGAGACACCCATTAGCCTAACCTGCATGTCTTTGGAATGTGTGAGGAAACTGGAGTAAACCAATGCAGGCACTGGGGGAACAATGGCCTATTATCCTTATTAGGTTATTTTCCTAATTGGCTGTAGCTACAAACTTCTAATGTGAGCTTGAACACATTATTAATAATATTATTATTATTATTATTATTATTATTATTATTATTTTCCTCAAGAATGCAGCAGAGCCACATGCAAACTTTAGTCCGACCATGGTTTTACTAAAAAAGTCAATCAGGAATATTAGTAAAACAGTCTTAAAGTCAGCAATAGAATAACACTACACACGTTTCGAGGTGGGAAACACCTTTACTGATCAGGAATACGGATGCGAGCAGCACACATTTAATACACAATTATTTTACATTTACATTTACGGCATTTAGCGGACGCCCTTATCCAGAGCGACTTACAATTAATACAGTCTTACAATCCAAGCAAATATAGGTTAAGGGCCTTGCTTAAGGACCCAACTGTGGCAGTTTTGCAAAGGTGGGATTTGAACCCTGGACCATCAGGTACAGAGTTCAGTATCTTAATAGCTAGGCTACCACAGTCCCAATTATAATTTTGACGTCCTTTGTGAGTGAGACGGTGAGTGTGAGATAGCTGGAGATAGAACAAACAAACAAGAGAACTAGAGTAAATGGTGCTACCACATGGTATCACACGGATGTTGCATTTCGACATGAGGAGAATCTGCTGCATCTCCTTTGTACTGATAGCCCTGATGATTCCACCCTCTCCCGCTTAAGAACCACCGTTTCAGCAGAATAATCTTTACAGCCATCCTAAAATGTGCCTGCATTCATTTGCTTATCTGCTTAATCAGGTCTACATTACAATTTGAACAGAAAATGGTAGGAGGTGGAACAAATTCGACTTAATTGACTTAACCCGCCGATTACAGCGTGATACCTCACTGATTATTCAAAAAAAATCACCTATTTCCGAATTCTGGCTTTAGCGATATTTATATATAACTTTCCCATCACACTTTTCCAGCTATGTTTGCAATATTTTATATTTTTCCCACTCGGGTTTTTCTCTGTGCACATCCAACATTTGTAAAAAACTCGGAAACCCAGCTAGTGAATCTGTGATCTTTCATTAGTGCCCACCCCATCCCACCAAACCCGCCTCTACCCCCAGTCCTGTGCTCCCCCCGCCCCAGGTTAGTACAAATACACGTATATCAGCAGGTTTACAGACAATATTATTATTTTGGTAGTATATCCTTACTTTATATGCATTCTACTCCACTATTATTACTGTAATCCCTTTTTACTGTAACCAAATCACAGGCCTTGGGAGAACCTACAAAATCCCTTGCAGCCTGTAACTGTCGTCCTTACCGTAGTCATCAGCTATCTCTATGTTCTGGAGCTGGTTGCGTGGCTGCACAAGTCTGGCTCTGCGAGCTATTCATGTAAGGTTGTACATGGAAGACAAATAGCTAATGCAGCACGACTGCACCCCGCTGTTTCGTCATCCATAGTTTATTTTGTCACACGCACTCTCGAGCTTCCTCTGCAGGGACGCACCTGCACCGAGACTCGGCTGAGACGTGCTGGCAGTGACCATGATCAAGAGGTACTACCCTGAAGTCAACAAGTGGAAAGCACAGGTGTGTTTGCCCTGGGGATCGAGTCAAGTCAGGGGATTGCCAGCATAAATCTGTGTCTGTGGAAGGGCCGCACATGGCAGCAGGGAAACTTGCTCTTCTAATGCTCATGTTGTACATACCAATGTCCAATCAGATGGGTCCTGAGAGCAAACGAGCATAAAAACACCACTGGTGATTTTCTTTGGGGGGAAATGGATTTCTGACCTCCCCTTGTTACTCAATGCTCTTGATTCAGGGGGGTTCGGTCTGTAGTTCTGGTTCCAGTTTTAGTCATTATATGTTAATGGCAACAAAGAGCATGTGTAATTCATTTCCTCTTTTTCGAGGTTCTCGCTCCAAGGGTGACCCTGATATGGGAGATGATATCAGACGGAACAATCAGCCATGCCGAAGATGCTCCCTCTCCTATCTCTTCATAGACTTAATACATTTAAATGTTTTATTATATAATGTTAATTATGTTTAATACCCAAAAGAGGATGGGTTTTCCGTCTGAGTCTGGTTCCTCTCAAGGTTTCTTCCTTTTAATCTCAGGGAGTTTTTCCTTTCCACTGTCGCCATTGGCTTGCTCATTAAGGAATTCATAGGGAATTAATTTTGTGACACTTGTTTATATATCAATGCAAAGCTGCTTTGTGACAATGTCTATTGTAAAAAGCGCTATACAAATAAAATAGAATTGAATTTAATTGAATTAATTATTATAATATAATAATTATTGATGGTAGTGGTGCAGCAGTTACTAAATTTTGACCAGGGTTTGGCACAACAAAGCTGCCAGTGTTGGGTCCATGATCACAGCCCTTAACCCACAGTTGTTTAGATTGTTCATTATAAGATTTTATCATATGTATCAGTTTTGTATGCTCCGGATAAGCTGCTAAATCAAAATGTTAAATGTAAAATGATCCACTGGCCTTAATATGTAAGATGCATTCATGAATGAGGCATGATGACACACATTAATTCCTCCCTTGCTCTCACGCTGATCCATACAAATAGGATTCACAATGTAGATACATACCATGTACCTTTATCCACCTTTCATCCTCACATGCATGAATTTAAATAAGCACTAGATGTAAATGTACATCCTGCAATTTTACATAATGTCAGTATACTTCTGATGAAGATCTGATGCTATACCAACAGAAAAGATGTATAGCAACAGTATTAATTTATATGGAATTCACAAATGAATTATTTTAATATATTTTAGATTTTAATGCCATGTCTACCTCTTGTATGGTGGTGCTGCACATCAGAACTCTATTTGATGTCTCTACAACTGTCACGAATGGTGAAGGAGTCGGAGGAAAACGCGACGTGCGGGACAACCAGGTTTATTGAAACTGAATAAACTGAACGTAAAACAGAACAAATCATAACATGTAACAAGGAAAGCTTCGCATCGCATGAACGCCGGCGAAGCTTATAAATAGTCCTCGCTGATCCGGGACAGGTGTGCACAATCAAGGCACGCCTGCGCAGACGTTCATTTAGTTACGTGTGGCCTACCTGCTATTGCTTTAATGTGTTAATTTTGAAATGCGCTTTTGTTCTTTTTAAATTTTCAGAGCTAAATACCTGTCTGGCAGTACATGAGCTTTTTCAGACATGTATTGTGTACTTTTTCAAATAATTTACAAGCCTTAAATCATGCACTAATCGATATTTTTGACCATCAGCTTTTATCATTAGTTAGTGATGTTTGCTACTGACATTACAGACTTTCATACTTCTGCTGCTAGTAAGCCTTGTGTCGCCTTAGCTATACCATGCTTACCCTCTTTTAGTGGCTACTGGGGCCTATAGGGAGGTCGAAAATTAGGTCTTTTAATTACATCTGTGTCATGTTGAGACCAAAGTCTTCCTTTTCCTTTAATCCTTTTCATCTTCTTAGGAAGGTTTCTTAAAAACTTTAAGAATTTGTGGGAATTGTCTCTACCTGTGGTAGAGCCAAATCAATAGTCTCTATTTGCATTTTTATATATACCATTCCTGCTAACCTGTACCTTAGTAGTTCAGTATTCTCATATTCTAGCTGTTCTGCTCCGGCTACCGTATACCCAAAGTTCTTCATTTTATATCCTTCACTAACCAGTAAAGTAATATTTGGTGTTGCCTGATGTTGAAGAAATTTTTATCTCTAGATAACCATTTAATTTGACTCTAAATGCTTTGTACAGTCTGTTATTGTTTTAACTATCTGCTGTCTATTTTGTGGTCCTCATCCTCTTTTTTATAGTAGTAACGTGTGCTTTGATGGACGTGGTTCAGTGGCATTTGTAAGATGTTACTATATAAACTTCTTCCAAGGAAGGTAGACTTTATCATTTGGGGTGCACAGAATCTTACAAATAAGTCAACATAATACTCTTCCTGTTAGGGTTCCTACCTTACGCCCCGGTGCGTTTCACAGTACTCGCCGTTACAGAAGCGATCGGTGAGGCGGTTTATATCCTGTGCGTGATTTATGACCTGATGACAAACACCTGCCGTTTCCGTTACTTAAGTGTGGCTTCTGCCATCGTTCGTGGCCAGGTCGTCTCACTTCCGGCGCATCCGACCACCGGCGTGCACACGCCTCGACACACTGGATGTTCGCCCGATTGCTATGGTTAGTTGGTAATGTCCGGGGGCGTTTAAAGTTGAAGGACGTGTAAGAGGCGCTCTAAACAAGATGAGTTCCGGCATGGCCGTCTTGCGTTGTATAGCTTCACTCCAGCCGGCTGCCCATTCCAAATGAAACGCGCCCTCGCTAGGAGTGTTGGCACCCGGCTGCGCTCTTCATTTGAGACACGCACATTTCTGAGACAATTCTCCTCCAGGAAGCAGCCATCGGGCGACATAAGGCTGCCATTAAAAGGCTCACCGAACACCTCACCCAAACCACAGTGGCTGGTGCTTCTCCCAGTGCCCCCGCGCCTGCTCCCAGCCACTCCACGGAGACCCCGATGCCCCCACCCGAGCGCTTTTCCGGGGATCCTAAGAAGTGTAGAGGGTTCCTGCTCCAATGTTCATAAATTTTTGTGCTGCAACCCTCACGCTTCCCCACCGAATGGTCTAAGGTCGCATACATGATTTCTCTACAGCTGAGGACAGATGAGAGGAGAGCACTCTTATCGTCCTTTTCCACCCACGGCTCAACAAAGCCCTCAAGGACAAGCTCGCCTTCCAAGATCCGCTCACCTCCCTCTCAGTCTTCTACCGGCCTGCGGCCTTGCTTGATAATCATAACTGCTAGCGGGCCACGGCCACGGGACGTCTACCACCCACATCGGGTCGTGACTCCCCTTCGCCCCGTCCCAGTCCGGGGCGGTCTCACTCAACCCGGGGAGTGGGCCGTCAGGCAAACTTTGCATGCCATCATCAGTGCGTGACCAGGTACTGCAGTGGGGACACTCCTCTTAGCTCACCGCTCACCCCAGGGTCACTAAGACCTTGGACGCCATATGGTGATGCTTTTGGTGGCATTCTGGACGCATTCGTACGGGTCTACCACATCTGCGCTGTCAATTAGAGCAGTCAGGAGCATCCCCAGGGGCTCGTGCAGCCTTCCCCTGTGCCTTCACAACCCTGGTCCCACTTGGCATTGGACTTCGTCACCGGTTTGCCCCGTTCTAAGGGCTTCACCACCGTGCTGGTGGTGGTGGATCGCTTCTGTATGTCTTCTTTGTGTTGGCACAGAATTGGATTATCTGTGTTATTAAGTTTTTTTTTTTTTTATGCATGTGAAATACTTAATTGTAGAAAATTTTTAGTTTTACTTAAATTTAGAACACTTTCTGTTATAGTTTAATTTGAAGAATGATGTTTTTTGTTATTGGGTGAACATATGGGGACCTCAGATGTTTTAAAAAGTCTCAAAGGAGGGCATATGAGGTATATTCAGCACCATGCATGGTTGCTGTTTCCATGAGTGTGTAATGTTCAAGTTTCCTGTTTGATGTATTTATGAGACTGGGATGTTTAAATTGGCGGTGCCTGATGTCAAAGGAGATGGGCCTCTTCTTCTGATAAATTAGATTATTTCACACAAAGGCCATAAGGATCCCCTCAGCTTTTCAAAATCAACCGGCCTATATGAAGCCATAGCTCCAGCTCGTAGACAGATGAGTTTTCACATTGGCTTCAAATCCTCTTTCAAGCAATTCATGGTGCTTTAATTTGATACTGTTCTTCTTTGTAATAAACTTTTTTTATACACAAGTAAGACCGTGCCAGCGGAGCTTCCTTCATTATCTACACAGCATCGCTATTGAATAAACATCCCTCTAACTAATGCAGTAGCTTACTCATGTTGACCACGATGAACAGAAAAGTGATTGCCACTGTAGAAGTTTAAAGTCAACCTCAAATCACTTAAAAAAAAGTTGGTGCTTCCTGTGCTTAAATATATTAAATACATATTACTGTGCCACATGACTTAAAATTCAATATTTTCAGAATTAAATGTGCACCTCAACTCTCCTGTTTCCACCAGAACTGTCTGTCGGGATCCACAGGGTCAATATACACAGCCGGGGTGCTACAGCCAAACCTTTGTCTAAAACCAGGTGTTTCCGTTTCATTGTCTAACCCCTGTAGAACGCTCTCACTTGACCATACACGGAAGAACCTTTCCTGTTTTTGGGTTACGTGACTGCCTGCTGTCATTGCTCTGTTTACCTGGATTTAGAATATATCTTCTACCCCCGAACCCTCCCTGTTTTTGGATCACATGACTGCAAGCCGATTTTGTTCAGTTTACCTGGAATTAATAATAACTGGGATTGCTTCCTATGCCTGCTTTTGTGTACATATTTACACGCCCGTCATAACACAAGTCCTGCCACAGATTCTCAGTTGGATTGTATTCTGGGCTTTCATTTGGCAACTCTAATACATTAAGGTTCTTCCTTTTCAAACTTTTTTGCGTATCTTTGGCAGTATGCTTGGGACCATTGCCTTGGGACCATTGTAAGGTTAATCTCTGTCTTATATAGTAACATGTTTTATTGGTCAGTGGTTTACCCTGTGTTTGGCTCAATCCAGTTTGCCTTTTAAACTGATTATATTCCTAGTCCCAGAAAAAAAAATCCCACAGCGTGATAGTGCCACCACTGTGCCTCAATGTGGGGATGGTATTCTCAAGACATTAGTGCTTAGCTATGTCTCATCAAGCCCCAATTTTTTATATAAATTTGCTGACTCTCCAACATGGCTATTGGGAAATTCTAAATTATGTAACATGGCTTCCTGTCAAGAAAATAAATAAATCCTGTGCACAGCCTTCTCCATCTTAGCTGCAGATCTTTGTAGTTCCTCAGAATAAACTTAATTGTTCTTAATTGGTCACTGACTTGATGGATAACCTTGTCTAAACAGACAGCAGGTTGCAAGCATCACTGCAGATGTCTTTAGCTCAGCCTGAATTTATTTTGATGTTGTACATGGATTCCTTGTACATGTTGAACACACTTTCATATGGTTCTTTCATACAATTTTCCTCTTTCCATCATGTCCTAGAAGGTTCTTGACTTTTCCATTAGAAGCAAACATCTTGATAGCATTTCAAACTGTTCAAGCTGAGATTTTTGGAGAAAGCCTTATCCAATTTAGATTGCTAGTGCTGGGTGTGAATAGCATTTCAGATCTGCTCTGATAGCTCTCTTGTGTTTGTCATTGTGAACAAGGAATAGGGAATAAAACTGTCCTTCTTAAGCATCAAAACCACCATTTATACGCTAATTAAATAAGTTAAATTAGACAGTTTTGCTGACTACAAGATAAAATGTGATCTCTATGTATTTTAGTGTGCTACTGTAGCAATAACATCAAATTATTCAGATATGTTTAATATGAAAAACTATAATTAATTCACAGAAAAACTATTTGGATATGTAAAGAGTAATGCTGAATATGCAATCTTTATAACTAATAGGAAGACTGCTCATTAAACCGTTTAAAATGGCTACCTTTTATGGCTATATAAGCAGCGTGAAAACCAATGATGAATCATTTCAGTTTAACTCTGTTAAATTAGCTTTTGTTGAATATGCCATCCAGCACTTGAATAGTTTATAAACTTTGTCGGAATGATCCTGATATATTGTGTTACATTCGTGGTTGTTTTACAACAGTCAGGACATGTGCTAAAAACTTGAGGCTAAACTCAGAGAAGTCTCAGCTGTAGAGTTCTAGTGGTATGGTGAGAGCCTCAATTAAAATTTTTCAAAAGACTCAGATAATAAAGATTTTGTGACCCCAGAAGTTAATGCCAGAATAGACATTCACTCAAGCTGAGTTTAAGGACTTGGTATATTGATCTGCCAAAGTTGTCAGCAGTTACCAGTTTCTAGGCTAAAATTAAAAGAACCTGTTGGTTTTAGTACCACATTCATGTATCATAACAGAAAAAAAGATCTTCAGAAATTTGCATGCGGACAAGGAGCTTGTATAATGCATCAACATCAAGGGACTTATTGAGTCAATGGGATATAATAGTTATGTAGCTGACGAATGGTGGCTTTTCATTGACAGTTCAAAGGAAGACTAAAGTGTGTGTTGCTTCACAATGACAATAAAATAGTTTCCATTCCTGTTGCTCACTCTGTAAATATGAAAGAAACTTATGAATCCATAAGAACCATTCTCCAATAAAATCTAATAAAATGATCATTTCTGGATTTTATGCGGTGACCTGAAGGCTATATAAATATTTCTAGGACAACAAACGGTTACACAAATTTCCCTGCTTCTTATGCATTTGGGATAGCCAAGTAAATAAAAGTATTATTAATGAATTAATTTGTGTTATGGTGATGCTTAAAATACATGTTCACCAAATGTCCTGCTCTTTCACATAAGAAGTTAAAAGCTCACATTTTGGCCTGCAAATTAAGCTTCTAATAAAAGAGAGAATTCCTCAGTACCATGAAAACCACAGAAAAGGATGATTGGGCTGCTTTTTCTGACATGATTACAGACTTTTTTGGCTTCAGGGTCGAAAAATATACACTTTTAGTTCAAAATTTGTGGATTGCTTTTCAAAGACTAAAAGCAAGCATGAGTGTCAAATTGCATTTCCTTGATAGCCCCCTGTGCTACTTACCCTCAACGAACAAGGGTGAAGAACAAGGAAAACACTTTTACCAAGACATCAAAACCATGAAACATAGATATCAACAGATGGCAGATGGAACACAAACATGATGGCAGGCTACTGCTGTTGCTTACAGCATGACAACTCTAATCATAACTATTACAAAAAAGAGAACATTTCTGCCTAAAAATTAAATTAAAACTATTGATCTCTTGTTTAAACAATAGACTCATTTTCTGCATAAGAAACAAATATAGTGTTATCCCTATTTCATTGGTGTCACAACTTATTACCCTTGATATGTAACTCGGGTTACTGGTGTGGCTTGGTAGCATCTTATCAAATCATGGCTGTGCGTTATCAATCTCGTATTTTGATACTTTAGACACATGCAGCTTCCTGCAAGCTGCTTTATTTTGTATTAATAATACTAGTATTATTGTGCATAGTATAATTCTCAGTAATTCTCATTGTGTAACAATTGAAATAAAAAAAAATACATGAACTAGTTTGAGAAGTAGATAAATGAAATAATAAAGAGTAAAGACCGCATTTCACATTAGAAAAGCATTTTACTCCAACCTGGGCACTTAATATTAATTTCGGTAAGGTAATAATGAGCTCTGTCATAGCACACTTACAAATGACTACAATAATAAAAAAAATATAGACCTTCTGCCTCTTAGAGCTGGTCAAGGTTTACTTGTAAACTGTTAGTAATAGTAAAGAAAGCCTTTTGTAAATAGAGAAATTACCTGTGTTACCTGTGTTACCACTGTACTACAAAAGGAAGCCACAAGTCGCCACTTAGCCACAGCTAAAGCACATCAATTCACACTGGTTAAGTTCTTCAAACGTTGACTGCAATTTAGTAAGACTCGCATGCTGAGTACCTATACATTGTGTTGTAGATAATTTCAAAAAACTTGGTTGCAAATTTATTTTTCAATGAACAAAGTTCGTAAGCAACAGTAGTTCTTGTTTGTACGTTAGCTATACGTGTATATCGCACAATAAAGGTTTAATAAACATTTAATATGTTACATAGCACGTCCCGTCTTGTAACATAGGGCATATTACAATGGAGTATGAATAATTGGAGTAGCAGCAAACGGGGACAAACTCCAAACAAATGTGTTTGGATTTTGGTCCACTGGGGTCTCTTCTGTAAAATGGTGTACTATTTGAATATAATTGAAATGAATGTAATCCTATATATTTCAAATCACATCAAGATTACTCATACTACCTAATACAAGGTGAATGTTGCTTAAATAGCTGTTCTACTGTATTGCTTAGAAAACTATAATGAGGAAAATAATATGGAGATATGAAGAGCTGATTTTTGAGTTGAATGTGTTCAATGCAGTGCTGCATTGGATAAATATCAGTGCATTTACATTGCTACTAAGTAAGAGAGTGTAAGCATTTAGTTTCCCATTTTGATGCCGACTTCCAACTAAGAGTTTGTTCTCCTCATGTTTGTATGGATTTTCTCTGTGTATTCTGGTTTAATCCCACATCTCAATGCTATGTTATTTTAATTGGTCGCTCCAAATTGCCACAGTGTGAGTATTATTGTTAAATTAATTTAAAAAAAATAACTACTTAAAAAAGTAAATACTAAGTAAGACTTCTACATAAATAGTAGAATACCTATGATAAATCTATCTTTTAGCATTTAGAAAATGACAGACACCAGAAGGCATGCATTCTGAGCAGTGACTGTAATGACAGATTATGTACAGAGATCCTGCCCATATAAAACTGATTCATGTATTATTTGATTATTGACTCACCTAAATGGTGCAAATTACTGATCTTTAAAGACATACTGAGGGCAGTCATGAGTACATTCAAACATTATGTAATGCTGGTTTACGCTAATGGGCTCGGAAATATGTGTAGAATGTTGAAAGGTGGGACTGTTGCACTGTTTGAAAGAAAAACATGACAAGCCATACTAATCTAATATTTTGTTTTTAAGACAGGGCTGCTAAAGCTTAGGCTCTATTTGTGTTTTCACTTTTCTAATACACAAAAGTTAATTTATGTGCCCCAGGATGGTGTCTGACAAACCCAGGTTTATGTTAACAGTATTGTGCCTGTTGAATATATGTATATTGTAAAAGCAATAATGACTCATATGTTCGGTCATCATTTGTGTATATTGTTTATTTTGGACCATGCACGTGGGACATGCAGAAAAAGTTGTCACAGTGTGGAAAATGCTAATAACAACAAACATGCAATGTTTCTTAGAAGTTGTTAATAAACATCCATTCCTGCATGTCTGGTCGGCAACACATTCTAAATAGAGTTGGGACAAGAGTAATTTACTAAGTTAACAATTAGGTATGGGGTTGTTCCGTACAGAAGGGTAATTAACGCTACTGTGATGGCAAAATTATGGACTTTATCTTTTTCACGGATGTTCCTGCATTTCTAACAAGACAATGCAAAACCACATGCTGCATGCTTTGGACACTTTTGTGTTTTTTTGTTATTTGTGCTTGCATTTGTCATCATATTGTTTCGTATGCATGCGTTTCTGGTGCTGTCTGTTGTCATCCTGATTTTTGGGATGTTGGCTGTATGTATACATTAGGGGTTGTATGTGAAAAAGATTTTTGGATACTATCCTCTTCTCTTCACACTTTCCTTGTTTCTCATCCCAAACCTAGACTGGACAGTATCAGTAGCTGCAATTATGCCCAATTGTAGGATTGTGTTTTTAAGATCCTCAAGACCATATAGCTGTATAAACATGAATACAGATAAGCGTCAGGTAATGTCTGCTATGATATTGAACGTGATCTGGACATACCATTACACCATATTATGTACTGTACTCAGTAAGGCTAAGTACAGTATATAGAATACAATAGTGTACAGGTGTTGAGTAAATGGGCAGCACGGTGGCTGAGTGGTTAGCACCTCTGCTTCACAGCAAGAAGGTCCTGGGTTCAATCCCAGGGTGGAGCGGCTTGGGTCCTTTCTGTGTGGAGTCTGCATGTCCTC
>JAUZSU010182846.1:0-12467 GCA_034780255.1 Parotocinclus maculicauda | reverse complement strand
CAATTTGGAATAAGGCTGTAACATAACAAAATGTGGAAAAAGTGAAGCGCTGTGAATACTTTCCGGATGCACTGTAATTAGGTTCATACGTGACTGAAATGTACATATATATATATCATGATACATATATTGCTTCTACACAAATATACTGTAGCAGAATTTACATTATTGGTTTACGTGTGCAGGTAATAAGGTAGGGCAGTTTATATGCCCTATTGCTTATTATATGTTATAAGTAATAGGGCATATATATTGCTCTACCTTATTACCTGCTCACTTAAAACAATAATGTAAAGTTTGAACCTAATAAATATTAATTAGTGCAAAATACTCTGCCCAACCACTTCTTTAGGTATACATTGCTATTATCAGGTTGTACCCTCCTTTGCCTTCAGAACTGCCTTAATTCTTTGTGACATACATGTGGATTTATAACAAGGTTTCGGAACTAATCCTTAGAGAGTCTGGTTCATATTAAAATGATAGCATGACAAATTTGCTGCAGATTTGTCTTCTTCACATCCTTTAATACAGTTCAGATGTACTCAAATGACCTCCACAGTCAACAGTGTTGACTCGTTGTCATGTTCAAGATAGAAGTGGCAATCAGAAAATGGGTACACAGACATGGTCAGCAATAATACTCAACAATACATCATATTTGTACCCTACCATTCGAATGTTGTAGTCATTACACTCACTAGACCAGGCAACTTATTTGTAGTCTTCTGTTGTCCTGTTTGGGTGAGACTGTGTGAACTGTAGTCTGCTTGTAGCCAGGAGTGGCAGCCAGGTTGGGTCAGATATGTACTTCTGCATACCTCTGTTGTAACAAGTGGTTATTTGAGTTACTGTTGCCTTTCTATCAGCTCAAACTGTTTTGCAGTTTTCCTCAGACCTCTGGCATCAAGAAACATTTACTGTTCACTGGATATTTTTCTGGTCATTCTATTTAAACTATAGATATAACTGTGCATGAAAATCCCAGTAGATCGGCAGTTTTTTTAAATACTCAGACGAGCCCAACAAAACCATCACAAAAACTTTGATCATCAAAAGGTCAGTCACTTAAATCACCTAATTTTCTAAATCTGATACTCAATTTTAACTTTAGCAGATCATCTTGATATATTGATGTCCTAATGTCTACATTTCTAAATGCATTGGTTTTCTGTAATGTCACTTAATCATTAAATATGTGACTTAAGGAGCAATGGAACAGCTGTTTTGGCCAGTGTATACGTTGTTTTATGGTATATGCTTTTGATGTACATGCAAAACAGTGCAGTATTGCCAAGCCTGAACACTGTACTAGCCTCTTTATTCAACAAATATCTTTAAGTTCACCCTCAAAGACAAATGAACAACAGCATTCAGATGTAATATTTCTTAATTCCTGTATATATTCATTCATAATAAACTATCATCTAAACCATGGGAGCTTTTTTTTACTGAGCAATTCTTGCTATCCCTAAGCACACTGTGTACACAGCTGTGCACTTTTTTTATCTGTCCTGCAGAGAAATTAACAGGGGTTCCTCTCCACTGAAAACACAAATACACTAAGTTTAGTATTTATTTGTTTAAAAGGCCCTGTAGGGCCCATTTAATTATGTGGATTTGTTCTTAACATGTTAATATGTGACATAAATACCTTTCTTATGGGATAATATCTCTCAACAGAGAGTAAGACAAAGCCTTATCTGAACCAAATGAGGTCATACACACACTTTTGTGCCTATTGTTACAGTATGTAGCAGTAGAGGTCACTCTGGTTATCTATTTTGATATTCTACTTAAACATATTACTATCATGACCATATAATAATACCTCAGCTACTATTAATAAAAGCACAATTTAATGGATATTTTATGAATAAAGGCATGTGGAACTCCACACAGAAACTCTATTTAATCTAAAGTGATTAGATTGCCTTTATGTCATTTAGCACACGCCCTTATCCAGAGTGACTCACAATTAATACAGTCTTACAATCCAAGCAATTAGCATGTATTGACTCCTTTAAAAACACCATCCAACATACAGTAAAAACCCCATAAGGAGTTAAGGCAAGCAGAATAACCTCCCTAGTATAACAGTATTTTAATTTGTATGTGTCATCAGTGTTCACTTAAGTAATAAATGAAAAGGTGAATATAGTATGACTATAGTCACAGTTTGAAGTTAGCAAGAGATTTTCAGCCATTCAGACATTCAATGGCTGGGTGCCTGTAGATATAAGAGCATTGATGCTTGTATTCCATTGTTCTTCAGTGGTTGCTCTAGTCTAGCCATACTTGAGTCTTGATACAGAGTTGGGCCAATTTTCAGTTTTGAAAGCAAGTACAGTGTTCTCTCGTTTATCGCGGGAGTTACGTTTTAGGACCACCTGCGATAAACAAAAATCCACAAAGTAGGGACGCTATATTTATTTATATTGATTTATTTAAGTATTTATACAGTATTTTAGGCGTAGAACTTGCAGAATATTTGGGTGGCATTGTAGGGCTTGAATGAATTCAGTCTGTAATGAAACTTTCACAAACAGCAAACACAACACCGCAGATAAAAACTTGTCATGTCGGCAAGTAGCGACTCAGGCGGCCGATGCTCTAGTGTTACTTCTCGTTTTTGGTGAGTATTCATCCGCTTAGTAAATACACTATTGTAGTGTTTTAACTGTTAAATAATCAAGCAACACGCTAAAGTAATGGAACGTTCTCTTTACTTAACGCACCATACTTCACTCTCGTATCACACATGCTCCGCCCGTACCGAGCTTACAGCACGTCACATCCTACACATTGAGTAGATACAACAGCTATTTACTGTAAAGTCTCATATTTTGTCATTTATAACATTCCTTTATTGTTAGAATTCATATTTTTATATATTTTTATACATAGTGATTTTTTAAATGTAAAAGTTCCGTAAAAACCCGGGACACAGTAAAAATCCACAATATATATTTTTTTCCATTAATATTTTTTTAAAACCCGCAAGTCTGCGAAAGGTGAACTGCGAAGTGGCGAGGGAACACTGTGTATAGTTATAGACGAGAAAAAAATATATACAGGGTAGTAGGACAAATAAAGCAGTACTACTTACAATAGGACAGGGCCCTCCTCTGAGTTGGCTGTGCCTCAGATACCTCTTTAACAGATGCCAAAACCACTTAAACTGACTCCACTCAACTCAAAGGAGCAGCAGTTCTTCTTCAAGCTCCACACAATGTCATGGAGGGTATGGCCAGCTTATATCCGTGATCCGTACAGCCACCGCATTGCTGCTAACGCTACAGTTGATCTTACAATCGCTCCTTATATCACTTATAAGCAAGACCCTAAGACACTTGAACTCCTTCCCTGATAACAGCATCTTGCAAAAGTATAAATACGCCTGATTAACTGACCTGTTTATCAGTTTGGTTTAAAAAAACTGATATGGGACCATTAGCTATTTTGGAAACAAGGAACCTTATATGATGAAGTCTGCCTAGAAAGAAAATTAATTTTTGTAAGCGGTCCAAGTTAAAAATTCCTTGGTGGAAAATGATTTAACGCTTCATCAGGCGTTTCATGAGATACGGATTGTCAAATTTAACTGCGAATAGCTTAAATTTTTTTGCTGACTCATTTTTTTAATCAGATTTATTGTTTAGGAAAAAAAATATTATGAGCTGTGCTTGAAATGTTCAGCTTGAAGGAGTAAAAGCTCCCTTCCACCCTCTTTCAGAACCTCTGTACTTTGCTATGTTGTTGAACATCAACTTCTATTCACAACAGAAGCAAGGATATACTGGGCCAATTTAGTGCGACTAATCAACCTGGAATATGTTTTAAGAACGTGGGAGGAAACCAGAGTACCCAGAGTAAACCCATGTGGACACAGGGAAGACATGCAAACACCACACAGACCGTGACCACGGTCAGGATTGAACCAGGGATCTCTGTAGCTGACCACTAGCACCCCATGTTTAGAGTTGCTACTGAAAGCTGTCTGGCCTTCACAATGCCCTTAATATTCATATCCCTTAATATGCATTCACATTCTCCTTAAGGGCAAAAAGCAGCTGCTGTGTTCAGTACCCATCTGAACCTTTGCTCATAGGAGGTTACACTGGCTCATGCTCATAGTTGCTTTTAAATGCCACCATGTGAATATGTTGTAAAGGGCAATCTTATCCGAAGGGAAAACGGTTACGGTATATTTGCAACTAATTTAAAATATTTTTCCTCCAATTACTCTGCCTAATCGAACCTGATATGGGACTATTAGTTATTTCTGAAAAAAGGAGCCTTATATGATGAAGTTTGCCTGGAAAGAAAATGTTACAAACTAATAACTGCACTGTTTAAGCTTGTCAGCAGCTCTGTCTTCGAAATCTCCAAAAAGGTTACTTGTATTCCTTTAACTTACAGCAGAGCTACAAAGTCAAAGTCAAATTTATTTATATAGCGCTTTTACAATAGTGCATTGTATCAAAGCAGCTTTACAATCTTATATTATCTTAAATGGCCAATACCAAATTGAGCAAGTCTAGGGTGACAGTGGCAAGGAAAAACTTCATGAATATAGAAGGAAGAAACCCCGGGAGGACCAAGACTCAAAAAGGGACCGATCCTTTTAATTAGGACACATTTTTAAACTAAATTTAAATAAGACAGCTTATTATAAAAGCAGTTGCGTAGTCTTGAATAAAGTACAAAGCACCTTAATATTCAAGAACATCCTTGCAGCAGACTTTAAACTGACAACTGTACACATGGCAAAGCCTTGTGATCCAGAAGAGCACTCGAATGTCTACATACTTCAGGTCACATAGTAAATATTCCTGCTTTAGTATAGTAATATGCATTTCTGGGTCACAAAGGGAAGATTATGTCAGAGGATTTTTCACAAAGATATTGAACATGGCTGGAGGTCAGAAGAACAGCACAGAAATGCTACACAATCTGAAGTTTTGACCCTAGGAAGTCAGGACACAAATGCTACATCATGTCTAATTAAGCATGCAGAGGCTGATCTGCTTAAGTAAGCTGTTCTTATATCTGTCCTCTCCACATTTGACTTTCCATCCACACAGTTCCTGTCTCTTCCATTATCTTACGTCTTTCAAGGACAGTGTTAGAGCAACTGATAGATGTTACGCTGATTTAATACACTTTCATCATTTAGTAGACGCCCTAATCCAAAGCGATTTACAACTGATACAACACAGCCAAGCAATTGTGGGTTAAGGGTCTTGCTCAAGGACCCAACAGTAGCAGCTTGGCAGAGGCGGGATTTGAACCCTGAATCTTCTGGTCCATGGCACCTTAACCACTAGGCTACCATAGTACTTATTCAATACCACAGAAATATACAGTTTTGTAAATGTACCTGGTTTTTCTGTACTAGGGATTTTTTGGGGTTCAATAATTCGCAAGGGTCGACCCTTGGGTGGGCAGCTGGACAAACCATGGTCCGAATCGCAGAGCTGTGCAAAGCCTGCGCAAGGGAGCCCTAAACATGTGGAGCAATCTTATGTTTCAAAGAAAATGGTTGAGCGGTTGGCATATCTCAGAGACACATCTGGATGGACTACAACAGAATTTCACAATAACAAAACACTACATTCTGAGAAGTTTGCTGATCTGGATGTTGAGCGTTGGCTAAAAAGTCACCTTGAAACCTTGGAATCAATAGCACCACTTAATGTTCCTGTGACAGCATGCTGAAAATGTATCCAAAGTTTGGACTGGACCCTTTAATGACTGTCCACTGCTGAATAAGTGGTTCATTGCGACTGCCTTTCACAATTATATATGTGCATGAAAAAGAGGTGGGAACAAGACACCAAATTTGCAAGTAACAAGGAAGTCTCAAGTCTTGACACATGCGTCCCGAATCAAATTCCAAATAAGTCTCTAGTCAATTCCTAATTTCTAAACTTTTAGTCTCAGTCAAGTCATCATAGCCAGAAATGATTGTAGCCATTGAGACAATTTTGACAAGAGCAGCAAGAAAAAAAATCAGCAGTATAAACAGCATTTTGGGAAATAACCCCATTTACATTAGCTTGCTAGTGTTTATCAGCAGCTGGCTAAGTTAGCTAGCTAGCTAATTACTATTAAAGCTAAATTGCTCACAGAATTGGTGGATATTTCATTATGGGAAATTTAATTTTGAAGTATCCCCTAATTTCTGTGAGCAGTATACATGTACAGTACTGTGCAAAAGTCTTAGGCCACCATTAGATTTGTTGTGGTAGCCATCTTGTAATGACCATACATAACATACGGTCACCGTCATCTTCACCATCTTTCATGATCTTCATTCTAATCTTTGTGAGAGTTAGAACATTTTAGCCTGTTCCCCTTCTTAAAAAGTCGTTTCTGGGCTGCCACTCTTCCCAAAAGTCCATTCCTGATCAAGCTTTTTTAGACTTAAGAAGGGTGAACTTGGTATCCCAATGAAGCTGCCTAAGTGTGACATTAAACAGATACTTCAAAATGAAACAGTGCACTTGTCACTGTAGCCTATAGATGCTGTTTGTTTCTGTTTTTTTAATATTGCATATAAAATGTCCAGTGTTTACTGGTTGTAGTCTAAAAAAGAGGCTGGGGAATAGTTATATGTGGTCAATATACCATGCTGAAACAGTGCTAGATATAGTCTTATAGAGGCCTAAGACTTTTGCACAGTGCTGTATATAATCACAGTTCTTTGTGCAGCCTCAAAAGTCTTAACAAAGCATGACCATTAATCTTAACTCCAGGTTTTGCATGTTGCAGTTCTTTTTTAATCTCTATAGCACAATTTCTATAGTTAAAAATAATTCGTTTTTTCACTATACCTCCAGCCCGCACAAACGTCAACACTGGTACTTTCCAAAAATTCCCTTGATTGTCTTCAGAATTTGTGTTGTTTTGGTAGGTTTTGGATTAGCTCAGCTCCCTTGTGTTACAGCGACACAGCACCACGCAAGCAATAGAAAAGGCTCGGTTATGAGATTCAATATTATTTTAACACTAAACACTGATATGTTAAGCCCTCTCCTCATGTGAAGCACAGTGGGACCAAATCATACAGGGCAGACAGGCCCACCTTTCTTATTAAGTAAGTACATCTTACTTCAAACACCACTACAGCTTTGCTTTGTAATTGAATAGCAATTTATTCATCTGCACCACTAGGCCCAGTCACAAACCACAGCCTACGGTAAATATTATACTGAAACTGACTAGTATTTTGCTTCACATACCAATTAGTACATGACAGTCTGAAAGGACTTTGCTTCAACCTGACTCAACAAAACATCAAAAGCTACTAGTCCTCATGTTTATTGACAGCAGAGGGTGTGTTATGACTCGCAGAACCCTGTACTGAACCACAACCCCATATGCTGTGGTCTGTCTTTTGAAAGTTAGGGTGTGATCATACTTGGCAGTTTTGGTTTAATTAAAACGAATCCTGGTGCAATTGCTCTGTTGGTGCCAAATTAACTTTGGTGCGCACCAAACAAGCTTCCAAAGTAGCTAGTGCGGTATGATTGTTGTATTAATGCAGCTCAGATCAAAGACGTGTAAACAAACCAAACAGGATGTGGCGTTACGTTTGTTTGTTTATTAGTTTAATTCAGCGTTAAAGCTTATATTCATGACAGAGACAAGGTTATATCAACACACCAGTCACGGGCCAATTTAGAGTGACATGGGGGGCATGCAAACTCCAACCATGGGAAGTACAGGGTCAGAATTGAACCTAGGATCTCAGAGCTGGGAAGCAACAGAAGTAACCATATGTGCCACCCTGGCACCCAATGTTATGAGAAGTCGAGATTATTTCCAAAGAACAGCACAGAACAGGGAAAATCACAAAAACATAGAGTATTAGAACCATACAGCAGTTATCAGACTAATGGAATTCTGGTTATGTTTAAAAACTTAAATTGATTCCAATTTAATTCCAAATTCTTGTTATAGGAGGTAAATCGCCCATTACGTGTCAGTACTGGGATCCGACTTCTTGCAGAATGCTTTGTTTATTCCTTGTTTATTTGGTTTCTTTAACGTCACACACAAGTTAATGCAAATTTAGAGTAATTAATTAACCTAACATGCATGTCTTTGGATTGTGGGAGGAAACCAGAGTACCCAGAGTAAACCCACACAGACACGGGGAGGACATGCAGACTCCACACAGAAAGGATCCAGACCGCTTCACCCTGGAATTGAACATGGGACCTTCTTGCTGTGAAACAGCGGTGCTACCCACCGAGCCACCTTGCAGAATTCAAAAGGTGACTTTTTGGCACCAATGGGTATTCTTAACTGAAGGCAGGGATGGGTGATATGGTAAAAATATCTATCATATAAAAATCACAATATTTAAAGATGTTTACCACAATACATGTGCTCATAGACTAAATGCATCACAGATATGATCAAATATGCCAATTATATTCAAATTTGGTCAGTGTTTTTTAAGCTTTAAATCACTATCATTATAGTCCTTATATATAGATTATATATTATATAATCATTATTTTGTCCCAGGCTAGTATTGCCTTGTCTAGTCTTCTTAGCAATTGTCATGCTTTGCTGGTTAAACAGAACTAGCGATCTATTTAGTTAAATATAAGTATCATATAATTTAATAAACTGTGTCTAGTGTTGGAAAGTAGGCTGTGGATCCAGCCAGAAATAGCTCTCACAATGCCACTAAAGCCTAAAATAGTAATGTAAATTCAGTACAGGGAAAACAAGCTCCAGTGAGCCCTGCAGTTCTAAAATAGAACATTTTAAAACCGCATTAATCTTCATTACAAACCTGGGTCAAGACTAAAGAACTACCATTTTGCTGTCAAATAGTGATCCTTTATGAAATTTAAAATGTATGAAAATGCGTAGGACCTTTGACAGCGTGAAGGAGGTGACCAAGTGCGTAACCTGCTTCTCTCAGCGATTCTTCTTATTACTCTAAAAAATAAAATTTGGCATTTTTAGAAATGTGTGGGGGTTTTTTTTAACACTCACCATTCAATTTATTAGTTACATCTCCTTGTTTCTCCACTGCCCATTTCATCAATTCCACTTATCATAGAGAAGCACTTTGTAGTTCTACAATTACAGACTGTAGTCTGTTTTTCTACATACTTTGTTAGTCACTCTAATTCTGTTCTCTAATGGTCATGACCCCAGAGGACCAGCATACAGCAAGTACTATATGGGTGGTGAATCATTTTCATCACTGCACTGACACTGATGTGTTTGTGTGTTAGTGTGTGTTGTTCTGGTATGTGTGGTTCAGACACACAAGTGCTGCAGGAGTTTTTAAACACTCTGTTCACTCAGTCCAGTAGTGACACTGAGTTGTATAAACTTAAGCAGCACAACTAAGTGCATCTATGATATGTAAAACTGGACAACCAGTGCAGAAAAAAGGAATTGTAGCTAAGAACTGGTACGTTTATATTAAACATTACAGTTGTGTTACAGGTTTAGAGTAGGACCATTTAACATTTTATGGTTCTCAGTGTGCACCACTAGTCTACAGCTTCCGCTGCTCCTGGGGTGGAAGCTGGATGTAATTGAAATGAACTGCACTCAGCATACTAGGACAGATAATATAAGGAAAATGAAAGACTTTAGTTATGTTACAACAATGAACCAGATCGGAAAGAAATTAAATGTAAGTGTTGATGACAGCAGGCAGGAGTCTTGTTCTCATCTATAAGTCATGAAGTGGACTTAAGTGATGTTTATTCTCTCTTCTGTGATAGGTTATAAATTTATAACCACCAAGCAACTGGCAATGACAAATGTGTGTGTGTGTGTGTGTCCGCGTGTTGGCAGGGGGTATAGGCACTCCTACCATGCCTCCTGCCACTGCTCTCTTCAGCACATATGCCCCCTAACCATTTCCTTCTCAGGGATGGCCAAGATGGCTCAAATTAAGGGCTACAATCTGGTCCCATACTCTTTCATCTTCCCCGCTGACACACAGTTGGATGTATGCCTGTCTAAATTGTAATCGTCATGATGATAATGATATAAGACCTGCCAAGCGCCCTCTAAACCAAACCACAAAAGCCAATTTCCAATCTCACAGACACATGCGAAGTAGCTTAGGAACTTACAGACACGAAAATAAATTATAAAGACTGAAAAACAGAAACAATAAAATGGAAATATAATTACTCTGGTTTAGATACAAGAAATGACACAAATATACGTCCATTAATGTTACTTAATATTATTTACTGTTTCTGTAATTTGCAATAGCTTTTGCTAAATACCATGGCTGAGGTCAATTCCAAAGTTCCTATGGAGAAGACAGGGGGATCAAGAGAATCAGTTGAATGCATGTGATATACAGGGTGAATCAAAAGCCACAGGACACCCTTTTATTTTAAAAACAAAAAGGAAAATGACATATCTGAATACCCCAGCAAGCCATGGGTGAGGGTGCCTATTTTTTAGGCTATGTCCAGAATATTGACGCCATCTTGAAAGCTGGCACATTGAATCAAAGGCAAGTTTTTCCAATGGGAATGTGGTCATGTAGCATATCAAAGAAGACCAGAAATGTCTCAGAAATTAATTGCTGCTTAAGAGATTTGCAATATCACTTCAAAAGTGGAATTGATGATTCTGATATCAGCTGCCAAATCATACACATCATGCCAAATCACTTTGGTCATTTATGGAAATTTACAATTAGAGTACTATATCAATGGTATAATGCGCCTAATACTATTGTTTGACAGAAGCCAACAATGCAATGATACGGTATTACGAACAACACACAAGATCAGCCAGATAAAACAGAGACTCAGTAAGGAAATGTGAACCAGTTTATATGGTTATACTTGTGATAGAGAACATCCAAGTAATAGGTGGATCATCAAAAGAGTATTACTTACAATAGGACAGGCACATACCATTTACCAGGAACGCCATTTAACCATTACATCCACACAAACACAAGTGACTTGCAAAAAAGAATCTGTAAACACATCAACCAATTTTAAGTCTCCCAACCATTTTCAGTAAACTTTCGCTCACAAACATGCAATGCATAAGGCAGTTCTAGTGTTCGTGACGAAATGGGTAAGTAAGTGAAGGTTCAATTAGTACATTCTTATGTGGGAGAGAAAAAGAAAAGGAGAGTATAGAGTCAGCACAAATGTGCTTGTGTTTAATGGATGCAAGGTAGATAATTAAAAGAAGAGAGCAGTAAGAAATAAGTACACATAATTAGCTGTCTAGTTAGGCGACTGGATCCAACAGTCAGGTCCTATAACATGGAAACTCATTTCTAAAGCCTTATTAAATCTGGTAGGACTCAATAGAAAGCCGCAAAAATCCCATCAAGCTAAGATTTACCCTTAGGGCAGGTTGTGATATAATGGACATTGACAAGATCACATGTTCTCCACTTTAACCTCTGTTCGCATTTTATGTTAGCCTTGGTCACGGGGAGGCATAATGCAAGAGCAGCCACCGCAAACCTCTCTTTTATATGGTTATTGTGGCTGCCCTTGAATTATGCACGCTTTAATGCTATGCAAATAAATACAAGAACATTTAAGTCAGAGCAATGCTAATAACTGGCTGAAGACGTGACTTTTATTTAAGAATCGGCTGAATGTATTTGCTCACACAGTTACACATCATGCTCTAACAGCGAAGCAGCAACTTGCTTTTATTACATATTACATGTGTTGGGCAAAGAATCGAACATCAATCAAAACCAACATCTTTTGAAATGAAGTATAAGTATATATTTTTGAATGCCCTTGATACATTCCCACTGTGTTTACACAAGCTACAAAGTATGAAAAGGGATTCAGGTAAACAAAGAGAAATAACCGACGCCACATCCTAACAAATCAAACAAAAAAGGATTTTAATCGGTTGAAATATTTAATAAATAACCACAAATCGTCCATGTGCATTTCCTTTAGTAACGCAATGCAGTCTTTGGGACTGAGGTAGCCTAGCGGTTAAGGTACTGGAATCTGGACTTGATGGACCTGGACCTGGGTCTAAAAATCATTAACAAATCCAATACAGAGAGCTGGGTTTTATCACAGTAATCAAATTTCCCATTCCATGTATACGCTTACTCTGATTACAATTGGTTTTCTGTCTCCACTTGCACTTGCACACGTAACCGATATGTGAAGTGGAGAGCTATCGCAGAAGTGGCTGTACAATCAAACACAGTTGCCAGATCCTCATATTCAAAGATACTTTGCCTTGTTTTAATAGAGCTGTTTTTTCTTGTGGGTCTAAATACCCTGGAATTAAATGCATTACCCATTATATGTTTGCCAAACACTTTTTGTGGGACACTGAAATACATATATGCTTGAGGAAATGAATAATTTAACCATTTAAAATTATTCCATCACATCATTGTTGGCTGGGTTGCAAAGCAGAAATCTAATAATCGTCTGAATCCAGTATCTGAATAC
>JAUZSU010182825.1:0-12468 GCA_034780255.1 Parotocinclus maculicauda | reverse complement strand
TTTGGAATAAGGCTGTAACGTAACAAAATGTGGAAAAAGTAAAGCGCTGTGAATACTTTCCGGATGCACTGTATATTCCTACTACTTCAGCATCTAGTGATAGTGTGCTTTAAATCACTGATGCTTAGCACTGTATAGTTCCCATGGAAAGTGGTTTTGTTTTACTAGTGATGTTGCTTCTATATTGCGCAGAAAAATTAGGGGATACTTAAATGAAATATGTAGATTAACTGCATATTTCAGTAGTGAGTGCTGAAATAGAGAAAATAATTACACATTTTTAGTAGGAATAAATATGTTTATGTTTCTAGTGATTTCACAATGGCATGCCTTTTTATGCACATTGCGCACCTGTTGAAACTCGATGTGGCTCAACTAGCCATTAGAAGTGGGGTCCACATATTCGTGAATTTGTATATACATATACATGTGTATGCAACACCCATCTGACCAGATTTGAAATTCTTACTGTGGTATTTATCTGTAAACAATTCAGTATTTATATATAAGTAATCCTATATTGCACTTCTGGCACTTACACTCTGCACAATGACATTATGTTGAATTATATAAATTTGATACAAATTACAAATGCCACATTCATTTGGCTAATTAATCTATAGCTTAGTAAGTACAGTAAATAAACATGTTGGTTCTGTTTTAATTTAATGTAAAAAAATGAGAAACAGCCTAATAAATAGTATTTGTAGCACAAGAAGCAAAGTGAGCTTCAGTGAAGGTTCTCTTTGCAAGTGTAGCAAGTCCCATTTCCCATGGTGCAATCTTGTGTTGTAGGGTAAACAGCGAAATGATACACTGATGGCGCATGCTTAATCTATAATTTATCTTTCTGCACCAGATATTAGTTCAGGGTTTGATCACTGCACTAAGGAGCTCTGCAACAGGCGCTCTTGTACTCTTTGCTTGTAACTTTGTGAACTTCTTGTTAGCTCATTTAAGGGCACTGTGTATCTTGTTCAGTCCATCTGATATGCTTGTATACCTCAAATCTGTAGCAGCAGATGATACTAAAAACAACTTTTGAATTTATAATGGCATGGAGCTATGAATAAATAACAGTAATGTTTGTTAAATAAATAAAATGCTTAGTATGAAGTCAATTGTTTTTGTAAAAAAGGATTAATTCATTAATTTTCTTATCTATTTAAACCTAGTCATGGTCATGGGAAAGCCATTGCCTAGTTGGCAACACAGGGTGCAAGACAGGAAAAAGCCTAAATAGGGGGATAATCCATCAATTGCACCAATTAACCTAACACACGTCTTTTGAATGTGTGAAACGATTATTACAATGCCTCTATAAATAATTTATACATCATTTTGTAATAAAAAGTCTAAAGAATCATCAGATCATAGTATTCAAACAGTGTGCATATAAAAGCTGAAGCACATGCTCTTTTCCCCCAAACAGGTGTTTCTAAACAGTCCCTGGTTGTGTGTGTATGTGTAAGTGCCCTGTGATCTAACAGGGCCCTATCGAGGGTCTACCCAAGTAGAACTCTTCAATTTCTCAAGTTCATTGTTTATGAGCGGCTTTGCTCTCAGCCATCTGTTGACAGAAAAGGAAGGCTGGACTTATATGGGTTGACTATTACTATTATTCCATTATTTTCAGACATTTGTCAGAAAGTTGAAAAGTCCAAGTTTAATGCGTCAGAAATGTTTTTATTGAAGGTAAGGCATATCAGTCATGATATCTATCTATACCCAGACTGACTCTGACATAATGTAAAGGGAAAAAAAAGTAACTCTGCTTTTCCAAGTTGCTGGCAAATAACAACTAAAAGACAAAATGTATCAGAAGTTTGATGTGTTTCATGGTCTTACTTAAGAAGGCATTTAACATTTTCTACTTTTGGATATGATTTATCAAAGTAAACTCACATTATTTAAAGGGGAATGACATTTAAAAAGGAATTATTAAATTATTTATCTACTTCGGTCAAAAGTTATTCAATAAATGAGAAACAAGGCTCAATTAGCTGTTCCGATTAAAGCACTAAATGAAAATAAATAAATAAATTATTAAAACATACAGCATCATAAAGGTCGGCAGATGCAACCTTTCTTAGATATTCCCTGAAAGCTAGTGTCTCAGTTTTGTACAATACCAAATCAGAGAACACTGACGGTATGAAAAATTCAAATAGAAAAAACAATCTGCAATTATTTTAGTGCAATTTCCAGGGCAAGGGCACTTTTGATCATACAGCACTGTATCATGAACTGTCATTCATCAATGACATCTGACATAATGAGCCACAAGGGCAATTAATTACTTTTGCAAACATTTGTCAAACACTACAATGCAGAGTTACATTGACAAATGCCACTTACTTCGTACAAAAGAGAAGCCTTGTGTTACCACATCCACAGGAAAGAAGGAATGGCAACATTACAAAATGATAAATGCTTTACCATACCAACTTTTATCTGATTTTAGGATGTAACCAGACAAATCATGAAATATCTTCATACTGTCTGCAATAAAATGAAAATCAAAGTAAGACAATGCATGTTTTTAATTGCATTTTCCATACTGTCCCAACTTTTTTTTTTTTAAGTTGTAGTATGCCGTACATAGCAGCAGTCCGCCAAATTCCTCCTACGATAAAAACAACCCATCCATCCATTTTTGAAACTCTATAGCTGTAAAGAGAGAGAGGCTTATGGGCCACTATTCATAGCAACAGAAATGTCTCTTGTGTGGTAACTTTGGAGATCGCCTAGGATCCCTTTAGGATCCCTCTGGTATGTCGACACTACAGCGCCTGAGAATTAGAGGGCCTCGTCCATTATACTGTACAGCTTGTGGGAAAGAAGGGCACTTGCATAATTAGAATCTCTACAGTGGCATCTAAATCCAACAAAATCTGCCAACGAGAGTGTTTGAATAGATCTAGGAACAAAACTAGAACAATAGCCTTCCAGCTGTGATGACACTAAACAAATGAGGACAACACTGTCATTTGGAACACAGTAATCAGCACAATGCCAACATACCACTGGGTCACATCTTGCTTTCTATTAAAGATTGAGATATGTCAAGAAAAATGTTTCAACATGTTCAAAAAGCTGAAGCTCAAGGGTAGCTACTTATACAATGTGGTGAGAACTTATAATTAGCCATGATAGAGAAATACATTTTCTATAAACTGAGCACATAAAATTTTATACATATATATCTGAACACACTGATTTACTCATTCACACTCCATGTTTAAAATGTCTCTGGCCTAAGGATTTTTGTAAAGCTGAGATTAAGGAATATCAATGTACCCTGCCATATAAAACATAGACAAATGCATTTTATTCAATATCCTGTTTATTTTCACTTACATGATTTATATACACTATAGTTCCATATGTCTTATTACACTCTTTAGAAAACTACATTTACTCTAAAAAATACTGCATTATTATATACAATATAAATTATTTTGTTTTAATTATTTACATATATTTAACTACAATCTCTATTTATTAATCTTCATTTAGCGTCTGTTTATTTTAACTATTACAACAGGACATTAATTAATTAAAGAAATCTCGGTTCAGGTACATGCAAGAGAACTAGAAGAACTTAAAGGAATCACTACAAAAATTATACGTCTTATGTTTGCAATTGCATGTTCAATAAAGTTTCTGGGACAATTTTACATTGACAGTGGAGACAAAGCAGTTAAGTCAACACCATTAACTCTTTAATGTTTCTTAAACCATTAATGGACAATATGTCATGTGGAAGGGCTTATTACCCTGCTAAAAGAGGCCACTGCCATCACCATATACTGTTGCCATGAAGGAGTGCATTTGGTCTGCAACAATGTTTAGGTTGTTGGTGCATGTCATAGTAACATCCGCACAACTTTTCCTAAAAAACTATTGTCCATCAAACTGTCAGTGTTATTCACATCACTTGTCAGTATTTAAATGTTATGGCTGAGTTCATACACAGTGGGGCACAAGGTGCCCAAAGCAGTGCACAAGTGCACAAAGCAGAAGCCCACATGGACAGAGCACTAGTCCATCGCTGGACACATGCACACAGATTCAATCTCACTAAAACACTTTCAAAATGCCAACTGGTGTAACGCATGTCTTTTGAGCTTGAAAGGAAACCAACCCAGGTATGGGAAGAACATGTAGGGAGAACATCACAAGTCTGACCTATGAACAGAGCTGCGAGGCGACAGTGTCACTGTCCTATCTGAGTAAAAAATTAACAAAAAAAATGTGTCAACCACAAAAAATTACATACATTTCAGGATTCATTAATATTTGGTATGTTTTCCAATTTGCTGTAATGACATCATGCACTCGAGCTGCCATGGATTCTGTGGACTTTAAATCTGATGCTCTATGTTATCATTGCATGATTTCACAGCATTCCAATGAGCATCTTGTGGCGTTGCTGAATGCTCGACTTTCAGTGCAGATGCCAAATGTTTTTTTTTTTTGCTTGAACTGAACTGTAGAGCACAGAAAAAGTGTGTGTGTGCGTGTGTGTGTGTGTGTGTGTGTGTGTGTCCAGAACCATTTTAAAATTAAAACATCATGAAAAAGTTGATTAATTTCCATAATTCCATTCAAAAAGTTAAACTTTCATATATTCTAGTTTCAGGGTCCACAATTTCAAGATTTCAAGTATTTATGTGTTTATTTTTTACATAATTTGGCCTTCCAGCTTATAAAACCCACAAAAAAACAGGAATTCAAAAAATTTGAATACTGTGGGGAAATCAGCACAAATTTTGCAGGGCATGAATATTTTAAACCGAGTGTGATACACAAATCATCTACTAAACTCAAAGCACCTGCACAGGTTTCCCCAGGTACCATTAAAATGCTTCAGTTTGGTTCAACATTGGAAAGACTGCAGACATAACAACTGGCCAAAAAACCATCACTGATACGCCACAAAAGTTCATAGCTAAGGATGCTGGCTGTTCACAGAGTGTTGTGCATAATCAATGGAAAGTCTAAAATGGGAAGGACAAAATGTGGCAGGAGAAGATACACCAGCAAAAGAGATGACCATGGGCTTCAGTCAAAAAGAGAAGATTTAAGAATCTGGCAGAGATCCAGAAAGTGTGGAATGAGGTAGGAGTCACAGTTTGAAAAACCACCACATTCCGACGCATCCAGGAGATGGGCTACAACTGTCGAGTTCCTCAGGTCAAGTCACTTCTGAACCTGAGTTAACGTAGGAAGTGTCTCAACTGAGCCAAGGAGAAGAAGGCTGGACCAGTGGCCAGTGGTCCAAGGTCCTTTGTTTCTGATGAAAGTAAAGTGTGCCTTTCATTCAGGAATCAAAGTTTAAGGGTTTGCAGGAAGACGGGTGAGGAACAGAACCCAAACTGTTTGAGGTGCAGTGTGAAATATCCATAGTCAGTCATGATTTGGGGTGCAATGTCCAGTGCAGGTGTTGGTAAACTCCGCTTTCTTAAATCCAAGGTCACCGCAACAGTCTACAGAATGTTTTAGAGGACTTCATGATTCCTTCTGCTGAGGATCTGTATGGAGATGCAGATTACATCTTACAGAAGGACCTGGCCCCTGCGCATGCCGCCAGAAGCACCAAAGCCTGGTTTGATGCCCATGCCATCACAGTGCTTGACTGGCCAGCCAACTCGCCGGACCTAAATCTATGGGGTATTATCAAGAGGAAACTGAGGGCCACCATACCCAACAACAAAGAAGAGCTGACAGCAAGTATCAATTAAATCTGAGCTTTCATAACTCCCTGGTAATGCCTTGAGGCAGTGATTAAAGCAAACGAATTCCCAACCAAGTATTAAAGATTGACATATCGTTTTAAAAAGTACCATATTTTGATTGATTTGATGTGATCCTCTTTTCTTTTTTTTTGTAAAAACTGAGACGTAGTTTGGGTTGATTTTTTTTTAATTCCTGTTATCGTATATGGGTTTTATAAGCTGGAAGCCCAAATTATGTAAAAAATAAACAAATAAATACTTGAAATTGTTTAAATTGTGGGCACGGAATCTATTATCTATGAAAGTTTAACTTTTTGAACAGAATTATGGAAGTTAATCAACTGTTCCGAGATATTCTAATTTTTTGGAATTGGTCTGTGTGTGTGTGTGTGTGTGTGTGTGTGTTAATATAATATATATATATATATATATATATATATATATATATATGGGTAAAAACCTTTGCACAATACTGTACATTATGTTTGCAAACAGCACACACATACAAGGCTTCAATTCAGACGTACCTCCACCAAAGGAAAGGTCTTTCAGTAAAGCCTCCTCCTTCGACGTATCCAAAACATACTCGTCAAACGAGGGGTTGGCTGCAGGGTTAAAGGTCTTAAGTGACTCTGTGGCTTTCTGAACCCTGAACCAGAGAAGACAGTAAGATGATTTATATACAGTTGCCAGGCTGAATATGAGTATGAACAGTTTTACATGATGTAAAGCTGCATGCTGGCTCATGAAGCTCAATTATCAGGATTAGAGTGGGGAACACAGACTTTCGGTTACTTAAATCCACTCACATATGTCAGTCTGCTTATAGTCACATGGCCAGTTTTCACTAAAGATAGACTACTAGATGTTGCTAAGCAGCTTCTGTCAATGTAAGAACATCACAGTTTTTAATCCTCATTAGGTCTGCTAAGTGTTGCAGTGTAAACAGAAAGGACAACAAAAGAATGAAAATAGAATGCTGATGGAACCTGTTGTGAAGCTGCTTAGCTGTCTGGACAAAGCAGGACTGGTCTGTCTCTTTGAGAACTTCCTGGGCATAACCCACTAATCCACTGTTTTCCAGCATGCCCTGGTACTCCTCCACCTGGCTCCTGAGATTATCCAGACGTCGGTTCCTGGACTGTTCGATGGATCGCAACATTTCTGTCTTCTTTTCCTGAAGAGCCTCGAAAAGACGCTCAAAGTGTTCGTGGGCCTGTCTCTCGGCAATCTGTCCATTGTCCTGCATTGATTTGGGTTAAATGTTGATTACCTCAATCAGTACATAAATAGGAATGCTTTTTCCCCCTAGGGCCATCACTTATGATCACTGGTCCATGCTCATATAAAATAAGCCCCAAATCTGGGTTTCCTACATTCTACTCACTATATATATAACATTATTATAAAGACACAATTGTTGATAACTGAAAGGCAGGTCGGACACTTTCTAAAACGGCTTTATTCACTACAGTGTACCAGACTACATCGCACAAACACTTAAGCGGACCCAGACGGTTTGACAACATGGCTGGCACACAAGATAACAGCTTGCACAAGTAACTAATGGCATTAACATTTTAAATTAAAAATACATAGTCACATTATGGTAGTTGTGCATTTTGTATATATTGAATTATTAACAAGTAATAAATCTGTTTAAATGTATACAGGTAAGTGACGCTTAATGACTATTCTATTAACGTTCGTTTGCTTTAATGGCCAAGGTAGTGATAGATAGTGTTATTGCGTTCCCCGTTCAGGAAATTTGTGGGGGTTTTTTTAAGTAGGCTCCTCCTTGCCTGGTTGTGTGCAGACAGTGTGGTATGTTTATTTCTGTTTATATTCAATTAAATGCTTTTACAGGTTCTGCAGTGTGTGATCGTTGTGTGTGTGTTCTGTATATTGTCACGTATTCAAACAAGTCAGCGGTGGATTTGATAACTATAAAAGCCATAACTATAAGTGCAAAAGCAGAAAACATCCATCAGTAACTCAACAACCACAGTGTTGTGTATTACCTGGAAGAAGTGATAACATTTTAGATTTTAATGCTGGATGGATGTTATCGTTCACATTTCACATATACCTATTGTTTCCAACCTGTACTTTCTTGTGAAAGTATCCTTATATTAACATTACAGTAAAATACTATGCAATTAATGTCCAGTCAAGGACCATTTCAGACCTGTTTCACAGATCGTAATACGGTCGTTAAAGGGTGCATTCCTGTACAGTCCGCTCATGTGTTTATGTATGGCTTTATAAAGAAACAACTCTTGCATCAAATACATAATAGTTAAAATAAATTTAGTTTGTTGTAATTGCTATTCCATAAATGTATGTAAAACATGAAATTGTTATTGCTTAATTCTCATGTTTACTTTTAAATATTTTTCTGCATATGACTGATCTTCAGCCTTTTTGTTAAGGAACGGTCAGTTTAATTATTAAATCATTGCAGTCATGGGTATTTGCATTGATCCAAATAATTTTTTTTTATATACAAGTACTATACAGTAGGGATGCACATCAGTAGCATACAGCTTGCCTTCAATAAAATGCTGAGTAATAAAACCAGTGAATTAACAGCAGTCTGTTTCTTCTATGCATAAGTAAATATGTCTGTAAATTATGCAAGTCTGTATCGACCATTAGATAAGTACAAACATTTACAACTGTATATGAGCAACTACGTCCTAATAAAATTTTATACCACCAGTTTATAACTATGAGAAGCAGTAACACTCCCAGTGTCACTAGACTGCATGTTAATGCTGTATTAAATGTGTTTCTAGACCAGTGGGGTCAAACATATAGCCCAAGGGCCGAAATGAATGGCTCATGAAGGAAACTCTACAGCTTGTAATCAATTTGATAAAAAAAGAATTGAGGTCTGGGTTTCCTGGTTGGTGACTACTATCACGAATGCCCAAGGCATTTACTGCTCAGGTGTGAGCTGGACTCTCAGTGTCAGTCGGGTGACTACCAACAATGTTTGGGAGGATAGGGAATATTGTAAATAAATTTAAATACATAGTCCATGAAAGAGTGAGTATGATTTTGTATTGCATTTTGCACCATGTATTAGTATTGCAGTAAATGTAGGATGTAGTTCAAATAATTTGTTACTGTGAGGAGGTACTTCATAATAGTGTGGGCAAGATTGAATAGTTAATGTTGAATGGCTATACGGTAAAATCTTGAATGCTGACTTATGTAGGAATTTAATTTACAGTATCTCAAAAGTAAATATACCCTTCACATTTTTGTAAAAAAAAATTACATATTTTTATGGGACAACACTGAAGATATGACTCTTGATACAATGTAAAGTGGTCAGTCTACAGCTTGTATAACAGTGTAAATTTGCTGTGCCCGTAAAATAACGCAACACAGAGCCAATCTAAAATACTTTCAAGAAAAGTGAGTACACCCCTCAGTTTCTTTGGCATAGTAGTGGTCATCTTGGAGGTGTGTTTGGGGTCGTTATGTTGGAATATTGCCCTGCAGCCCAGTTTCCAAAGGGAGGTGATCATGCTCTGCTTCAGTATGTCACAGTACTTGTTGTCATCCATGGTTCCCTCCATGAACTGTAGCTCCTCACAGCCAGCACTACTCATGCAGCCCCAAACCATGACTTTCCCACCAATATGCTTAACTGTAGGCAAGACACACTTGACTTTATATTCCTCACCTGGTTGCCGCCACACACTTGACACCATCTGAACCAAATAAGTTTATATTGGTGTCATCAGACCACAGAACATGGTTCCAGTAATCCGTATCTGCTTGTCTTCAGCAGACTGTTTGTGGGCTTGTGCATCATCTTTAGAAGAGGTTTTATTTTGGGATGTTTGCAATTAGATAGTTTGCAGCATATGGTCTGAGCACAGACAGGCTAAACCCCCAACCCCTTTAATCTTTGCAGCAATACTGGCAGCACTACTACATCTATTTACAAAAGCCAAACTCTGGATATGATGCTGAGCACGTGAACTCAATTTCTTTGGTCGATCATGGTGAGGCCTGTTCTGAGTTGAACCTTTTCTGTTAAACTGCTGTATGGTTTTGGCCAATATGCTTCAGCTCACTTTCAGAATGTTGGCAATCTTCTTATAGCCTAGGTCATCTTTATGTAGATCAACAATTCTTTTTTTTCAGATCCTCAGAGAGGTATTTGCCATGAGATGTTGAACTTCCAGTGACCAGTATGAGAGAGTGTTAGAGCGATAACAACAAATTCAACACACCTGCTCCCATTTCACACGTGTCACGATGCCAATAAGGGAAAATGGCTAATTGACTAATTAACCACAATTTTGCCATTTTCACATATTGTCACTTATTGTAACAGCTGTAACTAGCTGTAGACTGACTACTTTACATTGTATCAATGTGACATATCTTCACTGTTGTCACAGAAAGTGAGGGGTGTACTCACTTTTGTGAGATACTATAACTGCTCCCTATTAAAAAATGAAACAGTTGCAAATAATATTTCCCAGTTTCCACTACACCAATGTTAAATGTGTAAGCTAAATGAGTGGTTAGAAACGTTAATAAACTTAATAAGAAAAAGTTAGGACAAACGAGTTTGACACCCCAACTCTGGATGGTTTATGACCTAAATATTATGAATGTTGAACACAACATTATTTTTAATATATATTAGTATTTCTAGTGATAACAATGCATGTTGTGCATGTAGTAAACAGAAGAATACATACTCAAGTTGCAAACATAATATACTAGTCATTGTCCAAAGGTTCTTACCTCTGTGTGACGAATCAAGACCTCTAGTTCAGAAATCTGATTCCTCACTTGGTCCTCTTTGCTAATTAAGTAATGGATACTTTTTGATAGCTTCTCCTGTTGATGGAAAAAGTCCATTAAGCTTCAGATTTACGTAATGGAAAATTATCTACCCCTGAAGTATTCAGGTGGTAATTCAGAACATCCAATACCACTTTGGTAGTAGACATTTGGATACAGTCAATTGCATTAAAAATGAAAGGACATCTAACTTTTCTCAGGTACAACTAGGAGGTCATTAATCTTTAGGCACATTTTTCCAAAAGTTCAAAAACATCTTTCACAGACACACCTACGTGACCCTTTTACCCTGTTACTGCCTATTCAGGTGCAATTCGATGCTCTGAGCTAAGCAGGCAAAGTATATTGATTAATATTTTATAAATGGAGCACTATAATGGAAACTGTACACCTTTAAATGTACTGTCCAGACAAAGAGTTACTTTGTATGCATAGACTGGGCTACATACCTTGAGGACCTTATATGCACTGCTCATGGATGTGACTTTATGGTTAGCATGAGAGCCACCTAGTTTGCACAGGTGACACACTGGCCGGCGACACACTTCACAGTACATGTTGACTTTCTCCCTCTCATGCTCAGGACACATTAGCACCTACAGTTTGAAAAAGAAAGTACCATAAGTCAAAAGGGTGCATACGGCTGAGTAAACTTTGTGTAAGTTTGGAAATAGAAGAACCAGAAACGCACCAATCAATTGTTTTTACAATTATTAATATGACACATATTAGTATGACACCCAACACTGTTGATTCGGTTACTGTTCATTACTGGATGAGATTAAATTTCTGTTGTCAAGTTTTGCAAAACCATTTGATTTCAGACCATAAGCATGCTGTAGTATGCATTCTGTGTTAGTTTACATCATGTAGCTCAACATAAAACATACAGCATATGTTTGGAAAGTCTATACATTTGACCACTGGATCCCTATAAATACCTCTAATCTAAACATAAATTCAGTCAGATCAGAAAGTCATCTCATCTGAAAGTAGTCATCCAAAACATTAAGTACTAGAGTGTAAATGTTAAGTGACCAAAGGCTAAATTTCCTTCATCAATACAGTAAGACAAACGTGTTGACATTCATAAAATAGAAAATGAAAATAGATTTTTAAATGTATTTACATATGCATACCCAGTGCTAAAAATACGTTCAAGAGAACTGGTACTGTACTAAATTGGCTGGAGGAAGGCACAATTACATTGCCCTCCCACACACAGCAATGAGAATACAGTAGTTAACATTGGTATTAACAGTTGGTATCAACAAGTCTTTAAATCCATCATTACAAGCCACCCCCAATGCCAACCAAATTATTTGGAAGGCGTTCATAGTGAATTACTTTTGTTTCTATAACCAAGGGTTCATTACGAGTTACAAGAACTTATAAATATATTATGGGGTCAGTTAAAACTTTTTAGCAAAAAAAACAAGTGTCCTCTGTACAAAACATTAACTGCTGGCATTCAAATTAAAGAGATTTAGAAAAATTGTTTCAGATGAATATCTCTGTCAAGTAGCTAAATAAGGCACAGTTTTCCCCCATATTCAGCCACCTATTCAGTGGGTGTCAATACTTTTGGGACTGCCTAATGCCTGTTCAGACAACTTTGGTAAAGTGTTAGTTACACATCAACACACAAATTAGTTAAAGGTCCTAATAACCGGCTGGTCCGATTAAACAAACATGCCCTATGTTACAAGACGGGACGGGATATGTAACATATTAAATGTTTATTAAACCTTTATTGTGCGATTTACACGTATAGCAAACAACAAGAACTACTGTTGCTTACAAACTCTCTACGAATTCATTGAAAAATAAATTTGCAAACAAGTTTTTCGAAACGATCTACAACACAATGTATAGGTACTCAGCATGCGAA
>JAUZSU010182814.1:0-12470 GCA_034780255.1 Parotocinclus maculicauda | reverse complement strand
TGGATTTCTCCCTCATCACCTTCAACTGGTTCTTTGTGGTGTTTGTGGACAGTGTTGTCAGTGACATCCTCTTCAAGATCTGGGATGCGTTTCTCTATGAGGGACCCAAGGTAAGAATTACTATCTCATTATATGACTTTGAAGTGGAACACATTTAAAGTGTGTAACATGATGTATTATCGAGTGTGTTTTAGTCCATAGTGTAGGTTTATCATGCTCACCCTTGGAGGATGTGTCCCTTTTTGAGTCTTGGTCCTCCCAAAGTTTCTTTCTTCTATATTCAGGGAGTTTTTCCTTTCCACTGTCGCCCTAGGCTTCCTCAATTTGGGATTGACCTTTTTAGATATAATATTGTAAAGCTACTTTGAGACAATTCTCCGTTGTAAAAAGTGCTATATAAATACATTTGATTCAACTTGACTATCTAACAGTAAGTTAATCAAACAAACGTCATACCAAAATCATTGCTCAACAAATTATGGTATATTTTATTGGGGATATTTCTTTTTTTAATCTCCCCTCATTTTTGTGAGCAGTATATTTTCTTTCCAAAAAAAATGGCTTTTACCCTTTTTGGAACTGGATTAACTTTCAGTTAGCATCCTTAACATGCAAACTGAGATTGCACACAAGTTTTGTGGGTTTGTACCAAATGAAACAAATAACTTCTTTATGGACCTCACATTCTGCATGAAGGTATTCTCATGCCTCATGCTAAAGAGCAAAGTCCTTTCCTAACATGTCTGAATTATTGAGAAAGCCAGAACATGCCTTTATGTTGTTTATGCCGAATTCTGACCATACCACCCTGCCTGCCATCAAGAAATAATTAAAACAGGCAACATTTTTTTCAGTTTTATGTTTTGGTGTGGTCATGCAAGGTATAGCCCAAGTTGTCTATTCTTAGCTGACAGGAGTTGCACCCTGTGTAGTATTTTTCTGCTGTAGCCCACCTGCTTCAAGGTTTAATGTGTTGTGCACTCAGATATGCTCCTCTGCATACCTGTTGTTGCCGTTCTATTAGCCCAAACCAGTCTAGCCATTCTCCTCTGGCATCAGAAAGGCATTTTCACACAGAGGACTGCCGTTCACTGACACTTGGACACTGATCTGGACACTTTCTCTGTTTCTGACCATTCTCTGTAAACTTGAGAGATGGCTATGTTTGAAAGGCCCTGTTAGCACTGTATGGGTAAATCTTTAAGCACAATGATATGAAAGTTGGCACGTTAAAGTGAGATTTTAAATTAGTTACAATAGATTAGAAATAAATAGTTTCTTCCATAAATATTCTAGTGATGTTCTACCTTGTCTCTAATAAAATTGTTTGTATTGGATTATTTTTGTTCAATCTTGTCTTCACTTAGTCATGCATCTCCAATATACAAGCTACAATATAAACAATATTGCTTGGGATCTATTCACTTGCAGAAGGGTTTGTAATATCTTAATTCTGGACTGCATCATGTATTTCCCTGCTGCTTACTAGGTTGTTTGCTCTTTGTAAGCTTATTTTACTTCTGTGGCCTAAATCTAAAACCATTTATAGATCTTCCGTTGGCTCTTTTATGCGTAAACTCATGATACAGAACACACTTCTAGTTAACTAAACCACAACTTCCTGGTTAATTTTGTTCCTCTATATCAACCTACTGAAAGCTTGCAGTCAGAAACTTATCTTTATGTAGACCTAATGTACACATAAAATGCAAGTGTAAATGCTTCCTATATGCATTTAATCAACCTTGCAGACTTCAGTAGATGGCTTGTGATGCCTGTAGTCATGTTATATAAACGTGATGTTGTTAGTCCCATGTGGATTCTAATCAGACTGTCTGCTGTACATGCTTGTGATTAAAATCCTAACAGGATGCAATTCACAGTACAATAGGGCTGTTAAACAGTTTTGTTCTAATTTACATACAAGACACGATACAGCAATCTAATTTAAAAGCAGTCTGACAAGAGACACATTTGACTAGTGGCTGAAACTTAAATATTATCAGCTCTTCGGACCATCAAACCACCATGTTGAAACAAGAGTTTTGTTGGAGGTTGATTACAGCTAGCTTCTTAAAATCTTAAAATTCAAACAGTGGTCCCACCAAAGTAACACATTCAAAATGCTGCCTAGGCTGAAATGCCAGACTCATAATGCAAGTATGAGTTGTCCGAATTCAAGCAGTGAGATTTACAGTTTTAGATATGTCTTTGGTTCAATTGGTTGGATGTTGCTGATCCAGATCAATTATAGTAACTGTCAACCGACAGCCATAGAGACTGGCGTTTCTCCACAAAAAATACTTTTAAAAAACATTTAATAAAATGTTTGCAAAAGTGCTTGGGATTGTTTTTGATTAATGTAGTGTAAAACTAAGGAAATAATATAGACGACAACTTCAGAAAAATGAGGACATCTGTGTACTAAAAATATTTTATTCCTCAACAGATCATATTTCGCTTTGCCCTTGCTCTCTTCAAATTCAAAGAGGAAGAGTTTTTGAAGTTGCAGGACCCCATGGCTATTTTCAAGTATCTACGATATTTTACACGGACGATCCTGGATGCCAGGTAAAGCTTTTTTTTTTTTTAAACTTGAAATAGTATACCATACCATACCACAGTGACCTAGTAGATGATTATATGACCTCTATATAATAATCTATCAAGTTTCAAAATGTATAGAAGGCATACTTATAAACTGTTGGCATCTAAAGCTTTGGTTATTTTTTTGTCTCTTTGTTTTACAGAAAGTTAATGAGCATAGCGTTTGTAGACATGAACCCATTTCCACTGAAGCAGATCCGGAACCGTCGCACCTTTCACCTGGAGAAGGTTCGACTGGAGCTCACTGAGCTGGAGGCCATACGGCAGACTTTTTTACGGGAGAGAGACACATCTCATGATGGGCGATCACTTATTAGCGATGATGAGGAGGACAACTCAGTTGTTGAAAATCAGTGATTAGACCCATACAGCTGTTCAAAACGCTAACAAGAATGTTTATTTTTAAAGTTGCGTACAACAATTTATTTAGAAAGGCAAAGTTGAGTGTAAATGAGCAATCTCAAGGGAGTAATGCTGTTGTGAGCAGTGTTTGATTACATTTCACACAGTGGCATGTTTATTGGATGGTCTTAAGTGAATATAGATCATTAAATGGTCCTAAGATGTACAGATGATGTGCCTTATTCAGTTCTAAATAAGTTCATTACTGGTACAGTAGTAAAGTTATCCTGTTTAATCACAGTAATTCTTATCACCTTTCTCTTTTAGACACATTTTTCTCATTTATGTATTGCTTACTGTTCATATTAGCAGTATGTATTTTTTCACGTTGTGATTTTGAAATACTTCAGGTTTTCATCCTTTGTATTCTTGGTACTTCTGTTGCTGTTTTTTACATAAAGCACTTAAATCACTTTAAAATACATTCAATTTTGGGACATATTGTTATTTAGGGAGGCTTAAGTTGCTCAAGGCTAAACCGAACATTCCTGACTTCTGTCTTGAGGTGACACATAGCTGCAGAAGAGCAACTCTGAAACAATGCAGATAATTTCTGTCAGAGGTTTTGTCAGAGCCTATTGATTATTTTCTCATTGAGTGACATTCTTTGTTAGCAAGCAGCTGGATTTGGACCATTTAAATGCATAATCTGTCAGGATTCTATAGTAAATATCAAGTGCTGCTTGTTCTGAGTGTTTGACAGCTTGGCCAGGCTTTATTTCTGGACAGTTTAATTAGCAGTTGTGGCCTGAACTTTAGTGCAACATTATGAATGTGTATAGACTTGTAGAATTCATTTTCCAGTATATGGCTTTGAAAGTTAGGACATCCATATTTGGGCACATAATTATGAGAATTGCTTGTTTTCTACTTTTAGCAGGGGCCATTTATTATATGATTTGTGTTTTGCAATTCCTTGGCAATTTTATATATGAAAAAAATCTTTATATGCATTAGGTATACATATGTATATATTGTGCATCTGTTTTTTAAGGGACTATATATACAAATGTTAATGGTCTTTTTTTAATTTTTCATCATTCCCTTTTAGCAGATTTGTTTTCAGTTGACACACAACATACTGTATATTGTTGTTTCAGGAATGTCCTCATTAGTTTATATGCAATTGTGTTTTCCAGTGGTTTACCTATAGGGAAGATTTTACCCTGTTTGGTTACATATTATTTTAACCAGTTCAGAAATCAGAAATCTGTAGTTGCAACTGTTCAGGTATGAAGATTTGTTACATCTCTAGTGTATTTGATTTCCTGTTGGTTTTAGCTGCATCATTCAGAGTATTCATACAATGCAAAACTGTGAATTTTCATTTTTGAGAGCTGGTCTCTTGGAATGATATATGTTGTATTTTTTATTTTGATTAGATCAAAAAATTTTGTAATTGAAGGTCAGTTTTCATACTGGTGCTAAATTGCAATGTGCCTTCCCTTCATTTTGTGATGTTGTGCAGATTTTACCTGTGCTTTAACACAAGTCTTGCGTTTTCTGCCCACCACCTATTTTGTAATGTGGTCCCCACTCTGAGCTAACAGCCATGACTAAATTATAATAATTGAACTTTTCAAAAAATACTTCCTGTAGTCATTTGTCTGGCCAAAATGTAACATGTTCTGTTATTTTACATAGTTTGATATTATTTGCATGCTTAACTCAATTCTATTGGTTATTATTTCATATCTAGTCCGACTTTTCACACTGCTTTAATTAAATAAGCTAGCATGATATTTTATGACATGCTATTTCATGACAGCTTTGTGCACATATTTGTGAATGAATATACATGCAACTGTATATATAATTCTTAGGGAATCGTTTCCTTTGAAAGTTTTCTGAACATTTCAAAATGTAACCATCTGTTCATCTGATCTGAACATTTAATAAATGTATTTAGTGAAAATACACTTCTGCTGCAATTTAAAGTGGATGTGTTTTTTTGTCAAGGAAGAAGACTGTTTTTCATGGATTGACAGGAAACTGAAATGGGATAATATTGCACAAAACAATAAGGTTCACCTTAAGTTCCTTCCTGCCTTTCTTAAGTGTTGTGTCCATAAGTAGAGATAAGATGAGTGATGTCACCATGTTCTGAAAATATTACCGTTTATTAATGGCATAGCTTTAAGATGCTGTTTAGAAACAGTACACCGTTCGCAGTTGTAGAACTTGAATGTGTCACATTTTCATTGTCCTGCAGATGGCATTATTCGCTTTTTCTAAATGAAAGACGTAAAAAGGGAAACGATCTATCAAAAGACATTACAAGACATTGGATTAAGTTGGAAATTGGTGAATATGCTTTTTTTCAAGTGGCATGTTGCAAAAAATGGTATACTATATATATATATGAAGGAATTGTAAGTCCACCTTCAAATTGGAAAAGGAATAATAACAGCTTTATTGTGGTGCCCACAATACTAATAATAATCGTTATCATAATAATAATGAGCCAAATTTCCAATTACTGATTGTATTATTGTAGAGCAGAAGGAAAAGTAATTCAATGATGAGCAGACGGCGCATGCGCTGTACATTGTACGCACACGCGGGGGCACGCAACAAGTCATTAAACGCTGGTAGAAGCGAAGCAAAGAACACCGCTCAAATGTTCAAGGAGGACAAACTTCACCTCTGCGCTAGATTAAACTACTACTAAGAAGTGTTGATACATAAAAAAGAGGTAAGAAACACCGATAGCTGCGGTCAGTTACTCTAAATATCGCTTTGAAAGTTGTCTATGTACTGTAGTGACACTTATTAAGGAAGATATGCTTTCTTTTAACTGTGTTTTATCTCAACTGCCTGAAAGGTAAATACAGTGCTATCAGCACTAAATAAAGTATTGGTATACTGCCATGTTATAAGCTTTTATGAATTAAAATATATTTTTGTCTCAAAGAAAACGCTATATGAGCCTGTTAAGAGGTTCATTTAGCTGGTCAGGTATTAAGCTGCTGTACTACCGGGCGACTAACATAATGTCTGTTGTTTTTTTAGACAATAAAAGACAAAATCCTTTGTAAACGATGGATAATTAGCCTTAACTGATAATAAGAACTGTGAGAAAATGACTTGATTACAAGGAATACCAGTTTATATTCTTTTAGAAGGGACCTTTGAACAAAAACGATTTTATTAACAATGTAATGATAATTTATAATTTTATATAACTTTGTCACCTTTCCTTAAATACAGCGTTTATTTGTTATATTTTTTTCCCATCCAGTCTCATTTTTTTTCTGGGTTTGTATCTGATATAAAACAACTTCATTTTGCAATTTTAAAAAGCACTTGTATTGGCAAATACAGAGATTATAAGACAGGATGGTGAAAAGTAGTAGTAATATTTTGTATATATCCAAAATATACAATGTGTAGCATTTATACAGTGAAAGCTCCCATTTTGATGTAATTTGTAATTAAACGTATTATGATGTGAGGATCCACCTCTCTGGTGTGGAATGCAGGTAGCATGCTGGAACGTGTTCTTATTACAGGGGTATTTTTGATTTGAGCAACTAGGAAAATGCAACATTTTTAAGGTGTCTCTGGATTTGTTTGTGCAACACAGAGAGGATATTCACTGAAGTTGTGTGCCTGTTTACATGTTCAACTTGAATCAAGAAGTAATCACCATCAATGAAGAATCTGGGCATGGCTGTGATCAAGCAACAGAAAGTGGAGGATTTTTATGAAATTGGCGAGGAGCTTGGAAGGTGAGTTACATGATCATTGATTCTGCGCACATGTTAGGTGTAGTTTGTTGTCAAGAACATCTAGTAGTGCTTGTCTTATGGACTGTCGCCACCATGCTGCTGGATAAATTTGGTTAATAAATGAAGAAATTGACTGCAGTAGGATTTCAGCCATAGCTGGAATGATACCTTGATCTTGGTTGTTTGTTCAAACATGCTCTGGTTTCTTGTGTTTCTGAAGTGGACTTTATGCTAGGTTGTAGTGCACGGTTAGCTCAGTGTACTTTCAACAGAATGCCCAAATAAAGAGATAAATGGTCTTGTGATATCCAGTTTATGAGAAAATGGTTAACCACGCAATTGGATGATTTAGTTTTAGCAGAACACAAAAAGAAAAAGGTGGCTCAATGGGCAAGGCAGTATTTCCATCATTCAACATAAGGGCAGCAACTGTGAAAGCTTTACAGCATCTTTATAGCAGTAACCAGTTATAAATCCATCAAGAAAGGAAAAGGAGTTATAGTGCTGAATTGCTTGTTAGCTTCCAGGAAAGGTGTTGCCTTACGCCCAGGTGATTATCTGTTCTTCCTGACTTTTGAATGAAGAGTCACAAAAAGGTGGCTTTGCTACAATAGTTGGTGTCATCTATAATTTGGACTGACTGTAATCTCAATATGAATAGTGAAAAATGTTAGAAAAAAATGCAGTATACCTCCATTATCTAACAAGGTTATTTTAGCTGAGGTGACATGCCCTGTGGACACCAACTGGATGTCTGTTATTGTGAACACATAAGAAGATCCACCATCTGGCTAACTCTTTGTTTCCTGCTGAATGTTCCCTCCCTTAATTTACATCATGAACAGACTGCACCAAAATGATGATCATTATTAACTAGAAGCAACAGCTAATGAAAGTGTAACCATTTATCATCAGACTCGGGCCAGGTGATTACTCACCCCTGTTTAGTACATAGAGTAGTTAGTAGTAACTTTGGTCATTGTAGATTTCGAGATTATTCTCGGTATAGTGCATGGAAGGAATAAATCAATTTAAAAATGTTCAAATGAGAATCTTGGACTTATTTTACAAACAATATATTTCACTAATATTTTAAAGGAAGTGTAATTATCCTATATTGGAAGCTGTGACTGTAATGTTCATGTAAGGTGATGATATACAGGTACTCACCACTTTCTTTGGAACCCCTACGTGGCTATTAAGGTTCTGCTACCATACCTAACATATACGTTTTAGGAATGTACAATTTATACTAGGTAGTTCTTCAGTTTGCTCCCAAAACGGCCTCAGTTCCTTGTGACAAGGATTCGACAAGATGTTGGAAATATTCCCTTGAGATTCTACTCCATGTTGATATGATGAGATCATGCAGTTTTTGCAGAATTTTTAAAGTGCATTTTCATGCTGCAAATCTTCTGTTCTACCACATCCCAAATGTGTTCTACTAGATTCAGATCCAGTGACTGGGAAGGCCACTAAAGAACATTTAATTAGTTGTCATGTTTGTGAAACCTGTTTCAGATTACGTTTGCTGTATGGCATTTATCATGCTGGGAATAGATGAGAAATTGTGTCACAATTTTCTAAGCAACAATACTCAAAAAGGCTGTGGCATTCAGGCAGTGATTAATTTGTATTAACAGGCCCAAAGCTTACTAAGAAAATATTACATTATACCACCTCACCTAGCTTGAACTGTTGATACAAGGCAGGTCAGGTCTATGGATTCATACTGTTAGAACTAAAATCTGACCCTATTACTTTTCTCGCTTAGCAGAAAAAGCGAGACTTGTCAGACAAGACTATGTTTTACCAGTCTTTAACCAGCTTTGGTAACTTTGTGCCCACTTCAGCCTCAGCTTTCTGTTCATGGTTGTTAGAAATTAAACTTGTACTCCAGTGTGTTCATGGAACTTAACGTAGTCTGCTGTTGTAGCCTGTCCAGACTTCCTGCAAGGTATTAAAGCTTCCAGCGTCACATTCGTTGTGTCTAACTCGACTATTTGGGAATAATATGTATTACAAAGTAGCTGTATATACTAATTTCTTTTGTTACAGTGTTTGCACTGTAGTTGTGCCTTTTAATCAGACACCGTGCGTGATTTAATATGGTGTGCCTATCCTTATTCATGTTACAATTATTTAATTCACGTCTATTACTACCTCTATTTCCTTTTAATCCAAGGATACTTTCGGCCGCACTGACAGACATTCATTTATTCCTTTTTTTACCCACTGAATCCTGAACAGGGTCATGGAAAGGACCTACAGGATTCAGCCGGTGGCATAGGGCGCAAGGCACGAGCAGTCCTAGACAATCCATCGTAGGGCACACACACTTAGTCATACACACGCACACTCACACACAAGGGGCACTTCTGGAACAACACTTGGATTAGCACGTATGTCTTTGGACTGTGGGAGGAAATCCAAGCGGACACCGTGAGGACGTACAGACACACAAAGGACCCAGACTGCTTGAACCCAGGGCGTATGAAGCTATGGTGCTACCTTCTGAGCTGTGCTGCCCTTTAACACAATACACCCCGCACACCCAAACACACACACACAAAAACACTTCACATACTTGCCTGTAAATCCAGATCACTATACTGTACGACTGCCTGAGACAGTCTGCATATAGAGAAGGTGAGTTGTGAGATAATCTATAGGCTTTTTACGATTCTGGGGGGAGTGTTAGAACTTAAGTAAATAGCTGAAACTGAAGTTTGTTTTTGCATAGTGATAGCCCATTTTCTCCCAGCAATGACTGTCACTGGGAATTATTACATGGTCCACCGCCATCCTAAAACATTTGATCGAATTATTTGATCAGGCCCGTATCCCTTGAAGGACAGGGTGGTAAAACATTATCATCCTAAAACATTTGATCGGATTATTTGATCAGGCCCATATCTCTTGAAGGACAGGGTGGTGAGCTGACAAATTGTTCACAATATCAAATGAACTGCAAATTAGAAATGCATACTTACAAAGTGCACTTATATGGTAAGTAACTTGATAAATAACCACCAAGTGTAGGTACCAATATAGCAATAGAGCAGAAGTGGACAATGGTTAAGTTTTAAGCATGTTATACATTTCAGTTGGATGGACTATGTTGGAACTAATTTTGTGCTCTCACACATCTCTGTAGTGAAAGAGGAAACAGTGTGAATGTGGTTTTACACAACTACAATCTGTAGCCCAGCTGCAGCTGGAGAAGTGTTATCTGTCACCGCATAAAATGCACGCATTGAGTATATAAACTTGAGAAATAGAAATAAGAGAATTAAAGTAAAACAAGTAAACAGTAAAATGTATCACCTCAGGCAGTCCCCCATGGCAAACGTGGCTGTGGATTCCATGTGGGTGTGGACTGGTGGTCATGTAACATCATGCATCATTTAGTCATGTATTGTATAAGAAGAGTGAGACTTTTACATCTTTTCCATGATGGTAAAGATTGTTAACAGCCAGGGCTGGTAAACCATCATTGATATGTAAATAAGTCTACACCTACACAACACTAACTAACCTGGCCAGCACAACTGTGTCATCATCTCAAAGGTTAGGAAAACCTTTTTACACCTGCGTAAATGAAATCTAAGTTAGTCTGGTAAACCTCGAATTTATGCAAGTGAATGTCAACCAGTTATAAGTAGCCATTCCACTGTGGCATTTGCTGTAAATGTCATACAACCTCAATTCGAATGAAGTTGGGACATTGTGTAAAACAAATAAAAACAGAATATAATTTGCAAATCCTTTTCAATCCATATTCAATTGATTACACTACAAAGACAAGATTTTTAAAGTTCAAATGGATAAACTTTATTGTTTTTTGCAAATATTCACTTGTTTTGAATTTGATGCTTGAAACACGTTCCAAAGAAGTTGGGACGGGGCGTGTTTACAACTGCGTTACATCATCTTTCCTTTTAACAACACTTAGACACTAACTGTTGAAGCTTTGTATGTGGAATTCTTTCCTATTTTTGCTTGATGTACTTATTGTACATTGATGTTCCTATTTTTGCTTGATGACCTCAGTTGCTTAAGCCCGGGATCTCCGTTGTCATATTTTGCACTTCATAATTGCCTCACATATTTTCAATTGAAAACAGGTCTGGACTGCAGGCAGACCAGTCAAGGGCCAGATGAGCTCGGGCCCAGAGAAGCCGGCGGTGTTTCTGGTTGTTGTTGATATATGGCTTTCACTTTGCATGGCAGAGTTTTAACTTGTAGATGAGGAGAAAAACTGTGTTTACTGGCAATGGTTTTCTGTTCCTTAGCCCATGTGATAATATCCGTTACAGAATGATGTCAGTTTTTAATGCAGTGCCGCCTGAGGGATCGAAGGGAATGGGCATTCAATGTTGGTTTTTGGCCTTGCTGCTTACTTGCAGAGATTTTTCCAGATTCTCTGAATCTTTTGATGATTGCACTTGCAATTGCACAATGAGAAACGTTGTCTTTAAAAACTGTTGGACTTTATGCTCATGCAGTTGTTCACAAAGTGGTGAACCTCGCCCCATCCTTTCTTGTGCATGACTGAGAAAGTTCATTCATTTAAACATTAAATATCTTGTCTTTGTAGTGCATTCAATTAAATTTGGGATGAAAATTGTTTGCAAACCATCATATTATGTTTTTATTTATGTTTTTAACGTCCCAACTTTATTGGAATTAGCGTTGTAAATGCATGAAGCTTGGTGACTTTGTCCATGATCATTTATCATTTGTTCATTATATTGTTTCATGCATTGTCTTTACTTATGTTTGCAAACCTCTTTCATTAGAAACATGCAACCCATGACTTATCTTTTTAACAGAACACATTTGAGGTTAAGCAATAGCAGGAAGGGAAATGTAGAGATCACTCTTGTTAGTGTTGTCAAGTCACTTATCTCACCCTCAGGTCTAAGTACAAAACCATAATTGCTACACAAGTCAAGTGCACGTCAAGCCTAATGGTGCCACTGAGAAGGAAGTTCTGTAGTAGTGTGATATACAACTGAAGTAACTCAGTGTTTTGTCTTGTTTATAGCAGGTTACTTTTTATTTCTGTCCAGTTGGACATGTCAGCATTTTTCTCTCAGCTCCCCTGAGAATGTTACAGATATAATTACCTACTGTGTATCAACAGACTCAGACAGGTGATGCCTTGCATTGGAAAACCGTTATTCTCTGTGGACATTCCTAAATATACAAATGAAGGCATAAAACAGCCAATGTAGTATTGTATTGGATGGGGTAACATGACATACCATATTTTCCTAGAACTCAGAGCCATGTGGAAGAAAAAAATATGAAAAAAAGAGCTGATTAAAGTGGAGACTTTAGTGGCATCTACAGGAATAAAGTATATATATATATATATATATACATACATAAATAAAGGATTTATACATGCGCAGACACAGACACGAGCAATGTCAAAATGTAAGATTTCACAAACGCATTGGTCAGAGGCAATGTATAAGACATGGCTGTTCCTCTCAAATAGAGGCAGAACTTTTCTCAACTCAGTGCTGCTGGTTTGATCAAGGGAAGTTTTGTCATATCGGTGTCTACCATATAACTGTTCTTGCCCAAGGTTTGTGAGAGGCTGTTGTCATAAATGGACACACTGTTCTACTTCGGATATGCGTGCGATCTCACACAAGTCTTCATGTTCATTTTTTTTTTGTCTTGTCGTCAACATCATGATGACTAATAACTACAGCA
>JAUZSU010182813.1:0-24184 GCA_034780255.1 Parotocinclus maculicauda | reverse complement strand
TGTAAAGCTGCTTTGAGACAATGCTCCATTGTAAAAAGCGCTGTATAAATAAATTTTGATTGATTGATTGATTGATGTGGTGGTGGTGTGTAAGTGTGTGTTGTGCTGGTAGAAATGGAGGAGACAGAGCAGTTTTGAAACACTGTGGTAACTGTGCAGTCTATAAAGACACGTACTGTATTGATCCACTCTGTAGACAAGGTCAGAGACAGCAGCTTGTGTGTTGTTGTACAGTTTGTGTTAGTCATCCAAGAGTTAAACATCCAGCAGTACTGCTGTGTCTGATCCACTTATACCAGTGCAACACAACACAAACAGGAATAGCTGAGAATGATCCACCACCAAAATTGTACCTGCTCTGTGGAGGTCCAGGGTCCAGACCATTAGAGAACAGAAAAGGGAACCGTATGTAAAGTATGTTAAGAAACAGATGTTACCCAACTACAACTCTCCTAATTTTAATGAGCAGTATATATGGAAAGTGGAACTGCAATTACACTTTTACTTAAGTATGTTTTATTTGAAGTATTTATTGTACATTTTACACATATTTCACAGAGTAACCAAATGTAAATAAAATAAAAATAACAAACAAAATAGTACCCAGGTGATGACTCCAGTTAATGAGGAGCAGAAGAACCAACTGACACTAAAAGACATCAGTGGTGCAGACCCAGCTAGCAGCGAGACCCTGTCAAATTCTTCTAAAGTAACACTTTGCCTTCAAGTGAAAGAATGGAAATGGCTGTATTATGCTTTATTATAGATCTTCAGAGGTTGTGTTGAAAATGTTTTATAGAATACTGTTCACTAAAATGACGCATTATAAAGTTTTTAAAGTTTTGTTTATCTACATGTTTTATTTTGCATTTTATTTTATTTTGCACATTCTTTTTTTTTTTAAACCAGCAACATTTTCTCTCAGTAAATTTTACCTGAGCTACTTTTTTACTTTTATTTGAGCAGATTTGTAGACCAGTAATTTGTACTATTTACATCTGCAGTCATTTCTTATACCATGTGTGAATGCTTGTCATGCTTGAATGCTGGAGGCAAAAAAGGAAGCACGAAGCACAAACACTTTTTTCTGCTTAAGATACGCATGTTATTATTTCTGAATCATGGCTGATAAGATGCTAAAAATATTTTTTTCCAAGACTTCTAGATAAATTGTTTCAAAATCAATAGAAAAGGATGCTAGAAGACCCTCCGTGCTGCAAGTGATTTCTATACAAATAACAAATCTATGGAAACAAATAGCAAAATAAATGGGAAAGGGAATGGAATCAGGAAGGCAATAAGCAGTGAGTTTAGGTCTATCAGCATTATCCATTGTCAACAATAGCGTATTTATAATAGGACTCTCATTTCAGCTCATTTACACGGGCTGTAAACAAGTGTAAAAAGCTTCAATAAGGCATTGGAAGACCAGTATGTACATACAGCTTGTATGTATAAATTAATATTCATGATTTACTGATTAAGAAATATGAAGCTTGTCAGTTCCACCCAGCAGCAGTTTGAAAATGGGAACTCACATCATGATATAAAAAGAAATTCACATTTGCAAGAGATTTAGTGTGTAAGATGGTACATGGTTATATTGCTGGCTTCTCATCTTTGACCCCATTGACTGAAAAGGGTCACACTTTCAAGAGGTACATTATAGGAATTGTGTGGGGTCTCATCCTGCTTTAATGAAAGCCACAGATTTTACACAGGCCATTCTCTTTTCAGAGGTGCTACATCCAAGGCGCCAGAGTTGATCATTAAAAACGAATCATAATTTCCATCCATTCACATCTTAGGCTTGGCACAAATTGTTATGTTTTTTTCTGATGCAACCCTCCCATATATCTAGGCCTGACACAGGTGCTAGAGGGCACACCCTCAGCAGATGGGTTTTTTACATAGCAAGCTCCACCTTAAATTGAACCCATCACTTCTGACCCTGCCATTTCTAGCAGCTGGCTCCAACATAGAAGTAAACAACAAAACTCAATATTTTTTTTCAAAATGAGCTTTGAATAAATACTTGCACAGACATTGCAAGAACACAATCTGTGCATGGACCACACTTAACTAAACTTCAATATGATGTATTCGTGTACATTTTAATAAGTGAGTTTTAAAACCTGTAATTTTTTTAAATTCCGATTTTTGCAAAATGACACGGAAACCCCACACAGGTGGCAGCCTAGAGCATGATCGAACAGGGGATCTCAGAGCTGTATGGCGATTGTGCCACATTGCCACCCTCACAGAATGTAATGCACCAGTATATTTAGTGGAAACAGATGCCCTTATCCAGAGCAACTGGTACAATCTTGCAGTTCAAGAAGTAGCACGACAAAGGATTTTAATCAAGGACTGGATTGGTGTCCTGTTTCAGGCCTCATGCGCTGTGTTCACAATTTCTCAGTTACAGTTATTGTAGTGCATTCTAGTTGCTTTTAAACTACTTTTTTTTTAAACTACTACAAGTGTACAAAAGTTTTATGTTAAGCCTTCCAAACGTGGTGTTGAATTTTCTGGGTTCAGAGGCATCTGGGATAGATCATCCCACAGTGAAAATGTATATTGTGGTCAGATGAATCATCTTTTTTGGAAGAATTGGATGCCTATTTTTCTGAACCAAAGATGAAAAAGACCATCCAAACCGTTTTCTGCAACAAATCCAAAAACCATTTGGTATGGGGTTGTGGCAGTGCCCATGGCTAAGGTAATTTACAATTTATGTGATGGCAGCATAAATTCAGAAAAGTACACAGACTTTAGCGCTACATATGCTGCCTTCAAGATGACATCTCTTCCAGGGACCGCCATGCATTTTTAACAAGACAATGCAAAACCACAAGCTGCACACATTACAAAAGCATGGCTACGGAGGAAGAGGGTATGAGTACTGACCTGGCCTGCCTGCAGCCCTGACCTAATAGAAAACGTTGAGAATTTTAAAAAGAAAACTGTGACAATGAGGACCCTGTACTGTTGCACATCTTTATGGTAACATGTAAGAGGGAAGAATAGTACAAAAACACCTGAACTGGAATAACTATGTCTCATTTACTATGCAATTTAATCAGTGTCTATTCAATGAAACATAATACTATCATCATGGTACCAGTCAATTTAAATAATCCTAGCCTACTATCTACTGATGGTTATTAAAATGCTCATTTATTTAAAATACATTCTTATTTGTACATTCATTGGAATTGAGAACAACATTCCTCATGAAGCAGCCACTGGCAACTGATAATATTTAATATTTAATTATATTGAACTGAATTTGTCAAATGATGATTAACTAGGGGCAGAAATGCAATGCTAACTGATCACGCCTGTCAGTTGTGTATCCAATTGTGAATTTGGAGTTGATTTTTTTTTTTTGCTTTATCTCTATGACAAGAATCCCCGTAATGACTGATAATTAGTACTATGGTTCGATTTTGCCTGTCTGGCTTCCTGCTGTCACCTTAAAGCTGAACTTTAAAGGCTAGGTTCAACAGTTTGGGAATGTGTCAACTGTGTGTTTAACCCTAAATACAGTAGTGACTTAGCAACACAGGAGCAGACAATATTTATTCAGTCATCTTCAGTAATCTCATTACTGGCTATGTCTTTCTTACACTCTAGACTAGTGCAAATACTAGAGGAAAAAGTTCTTCCCAAAAATGTTGACTGAGATCGAGGTCAGGTTTGTGCAGTCCAGTATGTACATGATTCTTTAGAACGTTTATAGAAACATTAACATGTTCCTTAACTAGAACAAAGGGTTTTAGTCTAAACAAAAACAGACTCATTATCAATTTCACTTCTACCCAATCTCCAATTTCTTTTATGATACTTACGTTCATTTGTGAGGTTACATTTTCTACTATTTCTACAGATTCACAAGTGTTTCTTAAAAAAGAAAAGTTTCTTAAATGTGTGTTTTTGTCAAAAGTTCATTCTTTAAAAAAAGTTAAATTTTTTATTCTTTTAATAACATCAAGAATTCTATAATTTTTTACTTAACTCTTTTTAAGAACAATTCTAAGAATGAAATTCCTACAAACATAAACCTAAGAAAACATTTAAAAACAAAGTCTGCTACCCATGCATTTCTCCTTGAGAAAATATTAAGGAAATAATTAAGATTTACTGTAGATGTTTAATAAATGAAGTTGTTTTTTCTAGCAAAAAATATGATTTGTCCCAAGAACTTTTTTTTTCTTCTTAAGAAAGCATTTGAGAATCCAGCCCCCGACAGAAAGAAAGTTTTTTTGTTAAGATCATTATTAAGAAACAAACATTATGCTTCAAATTCCTTAAGGAGAATTCTAACAAGAAGTTGTAAGTTTTCTTAACCTTATGATAGCCTTATAATTGTTTCAAATTTAAAAAGTTGGTGGGAAGAAGGCTTACATACTTTCAATTCAAAAGTTTAAAAGCCTTGAGTAAAGAACATTAACACACAAAATATGTCTACATTGGGAAAGTATATGGCGAAGCTCTTGATTTAATCGGTTTTATCTGTTGAGGGTTTTGAGAGCATTAAACTAAACAACTGCGAATATAATTTCAAAATGTGTCTTGCTGTGTGTTGTACGCTGTGAAATGAAAGATACCCTACACAAGAAAACTATGAATATAGCATGAGGCTTGGCTGACATAGCCAAATCAATTAGTAAAAAGTGGTTTTTAGTAATAGTCCACGTACTTATTTGTGAAGACACAAACATCTAGTTATATCTAAATATTTAAATGCAAATATAGCACAAGTTAATCCATTACCTGAAGCAAAAAGCCATTTATTTATGTTTACAATCCTGTCTTGTGAAAAATATTCATCAGGCTTCAGCTTAAGTAAAAATCACATTTTAAAACCAGAAGAGGAAAATCCTGTTAGCTTGACTGACTGAGGAATAAAAGATAAGATTGTTATTTTTATCAAGTCTGTCAGCTTTGGCCTTCAGTTGTTAATCTTGTTACTTCTTGTCATGCAGGTGAAGGGAAATTGCCCATCAAAGGCTAAAATCACACTTAAAGACCCAGATTACTGTCCACCCACTCAAAAGGTGCTGGTCCAAATTGATCAGAGCTACATTGCTATGGACATTTTTATTTTATTAATTTACTACAAGAATAGTTCTTGCTGTAAAGATATTAAATAGCAATGCTTCATGCTGTTAAACAAGACAGTAGAAGCTCAAACAGGATAAGAAAAAAGTTCCCAAAGGATTGCATTACACCTGAGAGCTGCACGCCTTCTGAAACGTCCTCACTGGTTTCTCTAAAGTTTTTTTATTCCCAAATGTCACTTTCCTTACGAATTCCCTTTTACATCCTTGGATGATGAAATAAAATTTTAGTTTTATACAGTTACCATGTGCTAACAAGTAGATTGCTAGATTGTCAGGATTTATTATGCAAATTATGTTTTTGGTTTTGGCTTCTCTGCTTTGATGTTACATCAGCCATGTCCATCGTGTTTTCATGTACAGGTATATGTAGAAACCACTCAGTTTGATGAGCCAGAGAGATCACAGATTATGACTTTGACTCTAAGAGTCAAGTCCAAGTGTCTTCTCAACAGGGGTGTGCCCATTTCAGGGGTCGGACCCCTCCAGATGTGTAGAAGGCACAACTGCAGCACTGCTTGTTACATTCTACACTGGTACTTGAAATATTGTGGAACCTTCTCATAAATATAACAAAAAACATGACCAAATTTCCCAATTCTAATAGAGCACAATCCAATAGAGCACTTTTGGGATATGGTGGAAGGGGGCATTCGCATCATGGATGAGAGACCGACAAATCTGCAGAGAGCAAAACTTCTGAGAAATGTTTCCAGCACATTGTTGGAACTATAGGCCAAGCCGAGTTTAACCCCCTACTAGCAATATCTAATGAAGTGGCCAGGAACTGTACGTACGTATATTTAATACCATAACATGGACATTTTGTGATGTAGCTATGTACTATTTTTGATCTCTTAATGCTTATAACAGGGTTGCATGGTCGGTAGCATCATTGACTCACAGTGAAAAAAGCCTGGGTTCAGTCCCAGGTGGATCAGTCTGGGTCCTGTTTGTGTAAAGTCTGCATGTCCTCTGAGTGTCTGCATGAGTTTACTCTGGGTACTCTGGTCCCCCCCAGTTCAAAGACATGCATGTTAAATTACTTGGATTGTTGAAACGGCCTTATACACCACTTTGGATTGGCTTGGTAAAGTCAATTGCTTGCAAGGTACTACATACTATAGAACTCATAGGTCTACAGTATCATTATTTTAGCATAATAAAACAGGTCAGTCACCCATAATGTGGGGTGATGACTGCTTTTAACATGACCAGTACCACCAAATAAAGCACCAAAAAATCCCCTGAAAGGAATAAGAATGAGTTTACACCACTAACTGCAGCGAACATTTTTCTGAAACCTATTATTACGCTCTATCATCAGTTTTTGGTATTTGCCTCAAGTCTCCGATGACACAGCATTTACAATACCTACAAGTTCATAGACGTACAGTATACATGAGTAAAAAAAAAAAAAATAATTAGACAAAAGGATTTCAAAACAAAGTGTTTTTGTATGGATAAGATCAATGTAGTCTGATCCTATACTCCTACACAGTACACATTACCCTTTCAAACCTATTTAGAGTGAGACTTATTGGCTTATGCGTCTTATGAGAGCAGAGCAGTTGCCCACACAGAAAAGATAAATAGGTAAATGAAAATCCTGGTAAGTGATGGTCAGGGGATAGCAAGTTGGCATTTGCGGCAAGTAATAAACCAAAAACATTGTAAACAACACACACATTGGGTTGCATGTCAGGAGTGTTTGTACAGACCTTTCCCAGACAAAATTATAGTCTCTATAGACACTAGTATTAAATTCAGTTTTGCATTTCACCTATTTTATGCCAGAGTAAGAGGCACATACAAAAGAATGTGATCAAATTCATTTACAGATATGAAAAATGAAGTCTCACTAAATCCCAGAAAGTTATGCAATATTTAACCTCTAAAATATGTTTTGGGAAATGACAATGTGATCTGGATATTCTTTAAACTCATTATTATGTACCTTACTTAGCACTGGTGTGGGGGTTACTTCAAAATATCACTGCAATGTTTCCCATATATTTTTTATTGAATATCAGAACTGACCACCACATGATTAATTTTCTTTTTAAGATGGGTGAAATCTCTCACTGTAAAGTTCATTCAGATCCTCCTTCCCCCCTCCTTTGCCTCTCATTTCATTTGATCTACAAAAATAGTCTGCTGCACAAAAAGTTCCCAAGAGCACAGTGGCTTCTGTAATTCCTAAATAGAAAAAGTTTGGAACAATCAGCACTCTTCAAGCTGGACACCACACCAAACTAGATAAGGTGGGTCACGAGTCCTGGTTGCTTCAAACTTCTTTCGTTTAAGAATTACAGAGGCCACTGTGCTCTTGGAACTTCCTCAGTGTAAATAAAAAAAAAATATATATAATTATATTATAAAGCATCAAGGGAAAATGCTTCAAAATGAAATGCTAAACTATATTGAAGAAACTGCTCAAAACGGATATTCTGATTTAATTGCATTTACATTTACAGCATTTAGCAGACGCCCTTATCCAGAGTAACTTACAACTGATACAATCTTACAATCCAAGCAATTGTGAGTTAAGGGTCTTGCTCAAAGACCCAAATGTGGCAGCTTGGCAGAGGGGGGATTTGAACCCTGGACTTTCTAAGCTACCACAGTTCACAATTAATTTCTGTATTATACTTGACATAGTGCTTAAAGCAAGTCACGTTAAATGGAGACTTGTTTCATAAATTATCTCCACATAAATAAAACAAAAACCATTGCACTTCGAACTTCTTGTCATCCTCTTTCTTATCCACCACTGCAGCAGGAATCCACTTCTGTGCCGTGCAGTGAAAGTAATAAAGGAGTGTCTATTATCATTTATTAGAGCAGCAGAGCAGGTGTTTAAAAAAACTGCATGGTGATGTACATTAAATAATATTCATGCACTCGTTGGTTTTACTTTGAATAGGTTTTAGTTAAACAAGACCTGGAATTTGTAGTTCAGTAATACATGGTATTTTACAGTAATAATGTGATGCTAATTGATAAGCTCTTATTTACTTAAGAATTGGATTTAATTTAAGAATAAAGTGACTGGTGTCAGAACAGGCATGTCAATGCTGACCTGCTTTATAAATCAATTCAAGCTGTCAGCGGTTCACCATACACCAGCCTGGGGCAATCAGCAAATGCTTATTGAGTCAGATTTAGACAATCTTTCTCTGATCAAACAAATGCCTGTATGCACAAAAGTTATTTTATTAATTTTTTATCATTTTTCATTTTCAGAATTAAGTCAGAATTAAGCACTTATACCAAAGAGCTCATACCAATTTGGAATCATACCCTCTATCCGCTTACCTCTTGCCTGTATTTTTAAATGTAAAGATCTGTTGTTTAGATGCCTACAGAGTACATACTGTATATATATTTAAACATGGCGGTTAAACACAACACCAGATGCTTACATCTGAACTAATTACTATGCACTTGCATCACTTGGGGATCCAATGTGCTAAAAGAAGACCCTGGACTAATAATAGTAGGAGCTAAAAAGTCCCTTTATACGGTGTTCTAAGAACTACAAGCATCCAGTTCCTGCGGTGAAAATACAGACTAGATGCAGTTCTAAGAACTATGAAAAAGTAATAGGTTTGAAAGCAGATCAAATAGAATCAGATCAGTAGGAACTTCCAGGGTCTTTGGAGAAAAAGTAAAAAATCTATGCATGTAATATAAACCCATTGACCAAAAAAAACCCAAACAAAAAAACAAAAACAAATATCTCACTAAAGAGGATTTGTTGGAATTAAATAAAACTCATCACTATTGCTACTAAGGGTGACCAACAGTCGTATGCAATCGCTCGTCAGATCATCACAACAGCAGTGTGTTGCTTCACAGCAAAGGCAGGATTGAAAGCCTCCATACTTCATAGCCAACCACTGTCTGGTCCCAAATGAACCTTTCTAATAGTCATCTGTCTGGTTCGCATAATTCTTGTTGTATTTAATATCGCTTTTTAAAATTTGTTTTGTCTGTACGTGAAAGGGTTAAAAAAACCACCATAAAACAATACAATTAGGAGCTTTATTTCTTGCACAGATGGGTTAAAAGATCAAACTATGTTTCTCATTGGACAGGTCTTCAGGTTTACCAGGTCAAGTAAGCTGAATCAATTGCTCAAAGTGTCCCCTTACATTGTGGAGGGCTTATATATCCATCACAGAAATGCAGCTTTAGTGTTGATCTCAGTAAAACAACACACATTTTCCTTTTGATTGATTCTCATACAGTATGTATGTCTCATGTTTGTCCAATTCTATTTCTCAGAAAGAAGATTTGAGAAAAAAAAAACTGACCCAAAGCGGAAAAGTAAATGAAACATAAATGAGAATAACCATTAAGTCTCCTGAGATATGAAAGATCAACTATTAAGGACAAAATTTTGCTCTTTAAGGTGAGTGTCCTAGCATTTCATATTTATCATTTAGTAAGGTTGGTTTAAGTTTGATTTAATTAGAAGAAGTTTGCTCTTCAAAGTTCAATCATGCTCATTATGAAACCAAGAAAACAATTCAAGCAGAAAATTATTGATGTCTGTCAACTGCCTTTCTGTTGTGCAACTCATAATCATGTGTACCACCACAGAAAATATTACTGCAAGAAAAATCACAAAGGTATTCTATAAAGTCTTTGAACAGAAAAAATGCCTACAGGATTAAATTATTCTGGCATCAAACAGTTCATAATTTAATCCAACACGACCAACTATTTCAGTTAAGCAAAAGGAGGTCCAAATCAGAATTTTCAAGAGTCCTAGATAAATGTACTTGTGGCCAATAGTTGTAAATGGCACAAACTTTGGTTCTCACTTTACCAGTACCACTGTACCAGTTTTTATTGTGACAAGTTGTATAAACTCTAGATCGAAGAGTGAAAAGTGAAGCGTGATCAGATGAATTGCAATCCATTCCAGTCATTCCCTTAAAATAAATATGACCTTATCACAAAAAATACTGTATTTCAGCCCTACAAAATGTCCTGTTAACATAATTTTTGTAATTATCTTGTTAGCTCAGGAGAAAAGGTCAATGAGGACAAGACAACTGATATCACTCTGTCATGTTGATTAGAAGAGCAGACTGGTTGTGGTTAGTGGTGCTTTTAAGATAATCATGGCTACCTCCAAGGAAACACGTGCAGTCATCACTGCAGTCCAAAAAAAAAGAGGGTGGACAAACAAAAACCCTGAAACTGTGATCAATGAATTGCAGGAGGGTCAACACTGTAAATATAAGTATTTCTATTTTTAGTGGGTGTATTTGTCAATAAAATTTGTGCCATTCTCAAAAGCTAGGCCGTGACTATAGTACAGAGTCTGTCATTTCTTTACATTTTTGCTTCTCTAATGGTTCTCTGATTTGCATTCAAGCATTAAATTTCCTGCTTTATTTGTAATGCCAGAAGGTTTATTTTCACATTGATACAGTATATTTCCAAACTACATTACAAATAAATATTACTTTAGATACACCAATGAACTTAGCATGCATGTCTTTTGACTGTGGGGAGAAACCGACATACCTGAAGTAAACCCACACGGACAATGTAATGATCTACAAACTCCACGCAGAAAAGACCAAGACCAAAGGTGTCTATCCACTGTGCTTATACAACGTATGCCTCTTTTTGGTCTTTATTTTTCTTAGTCCTCCCAAACAAGTTGTTCAGCAGTGCAGGCTAATTGCTCTGTCAGCCCTCCAGCTGTGGATAATTAGTGGCTGTGTGGCCTCCATAGTATTTAAATGTTGTTGTTGTGGTAACTGTCAGTGAGGGTAACACACACACACACATGCCACTTCATTAGGAACTTTATGATGAAGTAGTCATGCAAATACTTTTGAATTGACACTGCTGAAGGCCGTTTACACTAAATTGGGCATTGAAAACAGCACTAAAATTTTTAATTATACAAAGGTTTATATAGAAATTTTGCTGGTGGATGTCAAGGTAGATGTCATCACCTGAGGCAGAAAATGGATTATACAACAACAGAGTAAATAAAAAACATAAAGAATTGTGACATGTCTATGTTCAAGCAAGAAATCCCAGATTGCACCAAGATTCCTATTTACTGTGAACCGCAGTGTGAACCACAGCACCACTGTGCAGCCATCCCCTGGCTGCATATGAAACAAAATGTACAACATCCTAATATACACTGCTCACAAATTTTTTTTTACAACTTTCATTTATTAGTGAAAATGCACTAAATAAAAGGCTGAAAGTCCTGGAGTGTCTGAACGTTCCCTGATCTTGAAAGAGCACAACCTGTAATCTCAAATTACTTCCTCTTCAATATGCAGTGCACTATGTATCACATGATATGACATCCAGTTTAAGCAAATATTGAATATTTACAGTGTTAGCCTTTATTATTTAAGACTTCTGCAATTCCACTTGGAATGGATATCTGCTTCTGGGCAAAGTCTTAAATGATGGCAACCCATTCTTGTCTAATTAGTGCTTGAAACTGATCACAGTTTCCAGGTTTTTGTTTGTCCACCCTCTTTTTAAATAATTGACCACAGGTTTTTAATTAGATTGCGGTCTGGGAAGTTTCCTGGTCATGGACCCAAGCTAAAGTATTTTTTAAATTACATTATATTTTTTCCTGTTTTAGTGATTTTTTCCAACCATGGCTTGTTTTGAATGAGGCAGCTGCTCTCCCATCTTTCCAGTACTTTCAGTATCACCACTGAATCTTTTAGCGATACATATGCAGCACCAGCCTAATTTAATCCCTGGTCATTTAAAAAAAAATAAAGAAAGAGTATCTGACATGGACAGTATTAAAAGCACCCTTTCCTAAGGCTTAGCTGCACAACCTTTGTCTGGGTGGCATGGTGGCTAGGTAGCACTGGGTATCACCTCACAGCCAGAATGTCTGGGATCCATTCCAGGTGGAGTGGCCTGGGTCCTTTGTGTGGAGTTTGCATGTTCTCCATGTATCAGTGAGAGTTTGCTCTGGGTGCTCTAGTTTCCTTCCACAATCCAAAGACAAGTTTTAGGTAAATTAATTACAAAAAAGTGGCCCTAGTGTGTGAGTGCATGTGCTTATAAATTGGTACTCTGTCTAGTGTTGTTCCTTCCATGTGCCCTATGCCGGCAGCTAGGCAGCTGGTATCCAGTAACCCCGTCCAGAATTAATTGAATAAGAAAGTGAATTAATGAATTAATGAACAGCCGCTGGAAACAATGGCAGTATCCAAATGTTTTTTATAACCATCTGTGAGCTTTTTGCAGCTGTCTGCTGGCAGTTTATTCCACTGCAATGCTCTCAAGCTCTTTAATGTTTGGAGGGTTCCTTTTCCCAATAGCAGATGTCAGCAGATGTCAGCTTTCTAACCATTTTCAATTGGATTAAGATCAGGACTCATTGCTGGGCAGTTTTAAACAGTATTTATTTCCTTCTTAACCACTTTTGTGAACATTTAGGTGTGCAGTTGGTCATGCTATAAATATCTCACATTGCTTTCTTAAACCCTCTCATGATCATCTGATTAAATTTTTCCCTTAACTCTTAAGGCTCTTAACTCTTAAGGTTTTATCTGTCCACAATGATGCTGGTAGATAAATGTTGAAGCAGGAGATGATATACCCCATCGAAGTCAGGTGTCATGGTTTTGCAGGCAAGTCTTTTTTACATGGCACTGAAGTTCCTGGGAACTGAAGGACTTCACAGTAGGAACACCATAAAGACAAAAATATGTCACAGATGTTGCAGACAAGGCATCAAGGCAGTTGTGGCTCAAGAAGGGTGGTCTTTGGACAACACAAACCACCTGAGCACAAGCAGGGGAGGGTGTCAGATGTTTAGAGACCTGAATTACCAGACGACCCCACATCACTGATGTGTCCAAGTTGCATCAGAAGATGTACAGTCATGGCGGAAACGTTTGGCTTTTTTTCCTTTATTTTTTTTTGTCTTATTCCAGTACTTACAAGGGAAATAAACATTTGTATACCATAACTAGTGTAATTGCAATACATTTCTGGGATAAATACTTAATTTTTTGGAAAAATGTCAGGGGTGCCAACAATTTTGGCCATGACTGTATAAGTATTCTGTTATTTTTGTCGCTTGTGATTTTTTTGTATCAAAGATATGACTGTACTGTTCAAAAATGTAAGGTCACCATTACATTTGTCATTTGCAATGGCATAATGAATATATATATATACACATACATAGTATATAGAAAACATTGTCAACGACCCAACTGGTCACATTAAAAGTTGCCACTGCAAGATATAGAAGCTAGATTAATATTTTTTAATATTGCATACAAATGTCCTGTATTTTCTGGTTGTTTTCTAAAAACAGATTGAGAAACAGTTAAGAATGGCCAATATCCTATTGCTAACACAATGATATGTCTCATGAAACTGTGGCCTAAGTCTTTCACACAGTACTGTATATACACACAAGCAATTAAATACTTTATTTCAAGATATATTTTATACAGGGGTAAGGAGCCAATAAGTTTGGCTCAAACTGTACAATCTTTGAGGTACTGTTTCTAAGCTAACATTATTTAAAAGGCATCCATGAAATTGCTTCTAATATAGTTGCTTATAATTGAAAATTACAGCTACATTTAAGTCATGCTTAATGACACCCCAGCGGCTAGTTTCTGTGATGTTCTTTACTTAATTACCCTCCAACCAAGCAGTTTAATTCACTGCTTTTAACTGCCAAACATGTTTTTGGGATAACAGTGCACAGTTCTGCCTGTGGCTCTCAGAGCAACTAATCCTTTATTTATTGCTATCCAAACTTTATTTAAGGAAAAAAGAGCAACATAGGGCAACACATTTGAAAAAGCTAACAGGATTATTCCATGTTGCTTGCAAATGTGTGGGATATACTGCATACAGTGCATTCCAAAAGTCTGAGACCCCTAGTGAGAATACTTGGCTGTATCTTTATAGATATAGATATATAGATATAGACAATATATTGACCCAAAACAGACCACAAAGCTTTTTTTGGTACACTTTGAGCTCCCTAATACCTTAATATTGTTGCTGACCATGTCCATGGATTTATGACCACTGTGTACCTTCTACACGCCATGTCAGAAAGATCAAAAGATCTCAAATTGGTTTCTCTAAGGTGTGTTTAAGAAGTACCATTTACACCACTGACTGCATCATTAAGGAAACTGTTACCACCTCTCAGTAATTAAGCATCAAGGTTATGTGCCAGTGTCCACATTGCTGTGGATGGATTTTAATAAAAGAAAGGGTGAATAGTTGAGGCCGTGTGCGAATAGGACTGGGTTACCTGCTGTTTGTCTGTTCTCTGAATCATTCTTTAACTGCTTAAAACTCTGTTTGCACAGTACATTTACGAAATTTAGCAGACACCTTTATCCAGAATGACTTACAACTGATACAGTCTTGCAATTCATGCAATGATGGGTTAAGGGTCTTGCTTAAGGACCCAACTGTGGCAGCTTGGTAGAGGTGGGATCTGAACCCAGGACCATCAGGTCCAAAGTCCTGAACCTTAACTGCTATGCTACCCTACAGAGTAGGATATCTTCTTATGACACACCCACTTTAGTTGGCTTTATTTAAGGGCTGTACACATACTTTGTGAAGAAACCAGAAAGAACTGTATGCTATTTTAGTTTACATCTAAAGCATACAATCACCAATTAGGTAAGCCTCCTTTTTATCAGTTCCGCTTACCATATAAAAGTACTTTGTAGTCCCACAATTCCATCTGTCTGTCTATATACTTTGCCAGTCCCCGTTACTCTGTTCACTAATGGTCAGGACCCCCACAGGACCACCACATATCCAGTACTATTTGGATTTTGGACCATTTTAAGCACTGCAGTAACACTTATGTGATGGTGTGTTAGTGCATGTTTGCTGGTACGAATGGCTCAGACAAAGGTGCTGCTGGACTGAAAATGGTCCAACAGCCAAAATGTCTGGCCACCAGCATCCTGTAGGCAGCAGCTTGTGAGCAGTTAGAGGGTGGCTAACAAACTGTGCAGCAACAGATGAGCTTGCTGATGAGCTGACTTTACATCTAAAAGGTGGAGCAATACGGTAGATGTGTCTAATAGAGTGCACAGTGACTGTGCAGGATTCTTTTTGTTAAAATAACTGTAAAATTTGCTGTACGTGTTAAATGACAAGCACCACAGGTATGGGTGACTAGAAATATATGTTTGAAGCACGAATTCCATCAAATCAATAAAACGTGGCATTTGCTTTGTTACACCTTTGTGTGCAATCTGGCTTAACTTCAATAGTTTGAATAAACACAGCCTGATGAATTGCACGTTGAAGGCTGTAAGATAAATAACTTAATGCTGGAATATTTTGTCTGAAGGTTTGTTGGTTTAAGGCTTCAAAATTCCAGATGTAGCTCACATAATATCTTACTGTAAACTTTCATTTACCCTTGTGCGCTGTGGCTGCGCACGAGATCCCATAGCATTAGCAGTTGACTATGTAGAACATCTAAAACAAATTGCTCACAAAATAGCTGATATTTATCTATTTATTTAGAGTGACTAACAACTGATACAATCTTACCATCTGAGCAATTGTGGGTTAAAGGTCTTGCTCAATGACCCAACATTGGCAGCTTGGCAGAGGTGGGATTTGAACCCTGGACATCCATATTTCAATACCTTAACCACTAAACTGCCACAGTCCCAAAAAGGAGTCACACCATTCTATTGATTTACATTAGGACTCCCTTGTCCACCATCAGAATTACAACTGATATAATCTTAGACATCAAGCAGTTGAAGGTTAAGCACAGGTCAGTGAGTCTCTCTAAAATGTCGCATGGTGATGGTTGCAGCAGGAAGGGCATATGGTATTAAATATGTTGTGCAAGCTCAATAGGAGCAGCAGAAAAGACAAGCATTTGTTTGCAACAACTTCAATGCAATAAGAGAAGATCAATATATCATTTACAGCAAGAATGTATTGCCAGACAATGGATCCAGAAATTACTTCTTAAAATTCACTGATACGTGAACAATAAGGTTATTTATTGTGAATAAGTCATTCTTTGATAAAAACCTAATTTAATGCAAGCCTTGGGTATAATTTGCAGCACCAATATTTGATATCAATACCGTTTTGAATGCAGATCAGACCTGCTGTCTCTCACTGCTGTCTCAGATAATCATATCAGTTAGGCAGGCATGTCAAGTCTCAGCACAGTCACAGAAAATTTGGGAATACTTTATATTATTGTGAAGCTGCGCACACAAAACTCCATAATACTTTTGTTGTCAAAAAGGTTCAAAAAAGTCATTCTGAAACTCTCTTTGGAAAACAAGCTGTAAAGTGCTGAAATAAATTCAGTAAGAATTTCATAAGGGCCCATGTTGAATGGATCCCCTAGATGGGTACATTGGCAATAGATATGCACACATATCTAACAAATGAATACAAAATAAAGCATGGGTAGCAGGACTGTGAGAGAGAATTCTTTGCAGTAGCATAAGCCTGTCACATAGATTAAATGAACTGGTAATTTAATGGTCTTTATCATAAACAATTCACATTGACAGGGGAATTTAGGATTTAAGGATGGGTAAAGAGGTGAAGGAAGTCTAATTAAAGGAGGAGAGGTGATAAGAGGCTCTACAGGATTCATTAAAACGCCAACCAGACAGGAAGATATCAGACTGCCTGCTTTTCATGTGCTTGTAAACAGTTATATCATTTGCTTTGCTTGAGTTTTAAATGTTTCTCAGCTCATTCAGCTCTCTAGACCATAATTGTGTTCTTATGACTAAGCTGCAAGCACATAGCTGCATAACATGATTTATAGTTCCTTTTAGCAGCCAGACATTTGCAATATCTCTCTCATAGCCCAACATCGATTAGGGATATAGAGGAGCAGCAGGGAAATGACATGCCAAAACGGCGCTTTTCTCACAGGGGCTATAGTTCTCAATAAGGATCTGCTGCCGGAATGTGTCCTATCCCTTAAAGCTACTACTTGAAATGGAACAGTAGGAGAAAAGTTGTGAGGGCTCCAGCATAGGAAAGTTGCATATTTTATATGCAGTGGGGTACAATTGTATTAAATATTAAGCTTTAATAATAAGGAGGACTCCCAGGGTGTAGGGTGGCCAGAAGATAAGATTCTGCCATTTGTCCATAAGTAGGCTAGAAAAAAAGAGCTGAAAGTTCCCTAACAAATAGTACTTCAATTCCTTCCCTGCTGAGCCTTCAATCCATTGGAGCTGCTGTATGGTAAATGTTTCGGCAATGGAGGCATTCCAGAGGGCCAAAAGCCACCAAAATACAGCATCAGAAATAAATTGTTCTGCCTCTTCATATATACCAAGATAAGTTTCAAGCTTTTATAAACATAGTACGAAATCTAAGAATGATCAATTAAAAGACAATTCACAAGAATATGCGTTTACTTTAGTACAACACTCTTGGCAGTAGTAGTAATATCAGAGATGATCATGAAATAATTTAAATGATATAAATTTAAACACAATGTAAGAGTACAGGTAGTACCTAATTTATATACAGTCTAATATACAGTCTAACAAATCCTTTGTACATTGAATTTATGGTACATCTACATCACACACTGCTGAATTCTCTCATCTAGCACGGGATTGTAGTATTGCACTGCATATAGTATCCTAAACATTCTTTTCTTGGGCAAAACCATTAACAGAATGTGTTGAATAAATGTATTGAATATATTACATTTTTTTGAATAATGTATTGAAATTGAAAAACAAAAAAATTATTATTGTGTGACCACAGCTTCAAGATTACATTTTTTTTTGCATTTATGTGCATTATTGAATTCCCACCCTAAAATTAAAATATTTTACGTTAGATCTTTGTAAAACAGGGCGTACATGACTGTAAGAACATATAGAATATAAGACATGGCAACATGCTTTACAGTATATTTTGTTCTAAGTATCTCCATATAGCAATGGCCAGGACCATTGTGATGATCCTTGTTTGGATCTTTGGGAAAGGATTGTTTCTGAAGCAGGATTATAACCCAAAATACACCTCAGTGTTTGGCAAGAACTACTTATAAATCAAAGAAGGTCAAGGATTGCTGACTATTCTGGATGTTCCTCCAAAGTCACCTGACCCATACCATCAAGCATTTATGGAGCCACTTGAAAACAGAAAGAGAAGCATTCAGTAACATTACAAGATATTCTTTGGAATATTGCAAAAACATGTTGGGATTACATAGATCCACATGCTCACTACATGCCTTGGCTACTCATCATTGCTGCTATAATCAGCATTCGCTCAATTTCACTCCCTCTAATTAGGCAAGGGCCTCGTTATTTTATTCTACATTCAAGCTCTTTGAGGCTTCTTTACAGCATACCAGGAAACAACCTATTAAAGTGGCATCTGGTGTAATAAGTGTGCATGTGTTCTGTACTGGTAATCAAGGGTTTAATATAATGTGCACGGGCACATGCCAGCCCTAAGGCCTGGGTATTCTTATGGTTTATATACTGTACAGTACTTTGTTTAAATGTTAGTGTAGTATGAGAGATTCTTTGCATTTTTAGATAGATATATAGATAGATAGATAGATAAATAGATAGATAGATAGATAGATAGATAGATAGATAGATAGATAGATAGGAATGTCAATCAATTAGTCAGAATATATGAAGTCAGTGAAAGAATAACTGTAGCAGAGCTCAGATCGAGTTTAATTTCTCTATTTTTGCTGCTCACTTTCCTTTTGCTGTAAGTGTTCTCCGTGATCATATAGAGTGAATTTAATCAAAACCGGTTTGATTAACAGGTGCACTCTCAGAATTCAGGGAATGCTCATCTAAAGCCATTACTGAAAAAAGTGCTTGGGTTAATGGCGCTCTTGAAAGGATTTATCAGTAGCGACGGTTTAAATCCTGATTACAGTTAATTGTATATCAAAACTCAACCCATCATAAAATCAGAAGTAACAGTTAATGTTCATAACTTATCAATATATACCTGGGTAAAACTGCAAGTATTAAGTATTAAACAATGCAAAGGTTGTACATATAGTGGTATTTAAGGTGAGATTAGGAAGGAAGGTTAACAGAGACACAAAGGACTAAACAAAGGCACAACTTAACAAAAGACAAAAAAGAGACAAAAGTGAGACAGGCAAAGAATAACAAAGCAAACACAATTAAACATAAGGAATGCCTAATACACAATGGGCTATGACACATGCTAAACACAGATAAAGAAGAGGGAAGTGTGCAGGGAAGAAGCTTCAATAGAGACAGACAAACAAGTCAGGCATGAAATACAACACTAAAAATGGCAAAGGATAAGGACTAATCAGGACAGGCAGGTGGAATACAGCCACTAGCATCCTGTAGGCAGCATCCTGCAAGCACTGAAGAATTAGAGGATGACTAACACAAACTGTGCACAGCGAGTGAACACAGTGTTGAAAAAATACAGGAGCACTGCCTGAACCATTAACACAAGGCAGGATGGAGCCATACGTCTTGTTGTTTATGCCAAATTCTGACCCTACCAGCCAACACATAAATAAGCTTTATCAGACCAGGCAACGTTTTCCCAATCATCTTTTGTCCTATTTTGGTGAGCCCATGTAAATTGTGGCCTCGGGTGCCTGGATTAAAGGGTGTGGTCTCCTGTTGCTGTAGAGCATCTGCTTCAAGGTTTGACATACTGTGCATTCAGAGAGTCTCTTCTGCATATCTTGGTTGGTAATGAGTGGTTATTTAGGTTACTGTTGCGGTTCTAGCAGATAGAATCAGTCTTGACCATTCTTGACAACAAGGTTTTTTACTCAGAGAATCGCCACCCACTGGATATTTTCTCTTTTTTGGACCATTTTCTGTAAACCCTAGATAGCTGTGTAAAAATCCCAGTAGATATGAGCTTTCTGATATACTTAGACCAGCCTGTCTAGCGGCAACAACCATGAAACATTCAAATTCACTTTATTCACCATTTTGCCTTTCATTCATGGATATATAGATAGATAGATAGACAGATAGAGAGAGATAAAGACAGACAAACAGACATTTCATTAATCCCAGAGGAAAAATTCAGCCATCCAGTAGCGAATCTACATTGTACAAGGCACAATAAAAATAATAAAGAGACGTTAAAACATGTTATATACCTGTAAAATATAAAAAGATCAAATTCAAGTAGAAGTTATATATAATGCTCACAAAAATAATGAAATATCCTCTATTTTTGTGAGCAGTGTATAAAAATTATTGCACATAATAATAATCAAAACTACTAGTATACCTAGTATACTACACTATCCTTAATTTATAGCTATATAGACTATAGCAGGTCATCTTGATCATTTCTACATACAAACTATCCCATTTTCTAAACACTCTTAAATATACTACACTAAATGTCTGCGATCTCGTAGACAAGACATAATGGCAGCACCTCTGTAGTCATTCTTTGAAAAAGCTTCTTAAAGGCAAATATATATATCAATACAAATAACATTGTATTAATTCAGGCCAGATATGGGAAAGCTAAAACAAATTAAGCAGTAGTCTGAAAGACGAAAGTTTATAACTTTAGAATTGGTGTTGAGAGGATCAGTCTAAAGCTCTCAGAACAAATAAGATTGAGATAGCCAAGCAAGGTGCATAGGTCAGAAAAACACAAAGTGGGGAGGGGCAATTCTGTTTGGAAAATAACCCACACATGTACTCTTACACAGTTAAAGCAGGTGCAGCCAGGTGGCTGCTGATTGGTCTTGACAGGTCATGCTTCCACTCCGCCTGGAGAAAATGTGAAGAGGAAACGTAAAGATCACAAACTGCGTGAGTGCTTGTTACTCTACCTTATAAAAATGCCAGCTGCCTTTAATATCTCCATCATTGTACTTAGTGTGCGTGTTTTTTTCTTGGTCACCCAGACAGGTCTAGACATCAGTCTGAGCCCTGTCAAAAGTCTGCTAATGCTTACCCTCCTCCTAAGACCCCCAATATCACGCCCCCAAAGGTCCATATGAACTGTTAGCTTATACTTTTTTAATTTAAAAAAAAATATCTAATTTTTATTGTGAGGTTTTGAGTAGAAATTGGTTGGGTCTGATGATTTTCCTATTGCATTGCATGTAGTACCTGATGTACATACCTGTTCTGTTAGAAGCCTTAATGAGTGATGCAAGTGAAATTCCTTTAAATGCATTATTTTTCATTTTGATACAACCCTTATTGATAATGTATATCAATATAGAGCACTTCTTCCACTAATGCTTTGCTTGCAGAGTTGAATCAAAAACCTTTTCCCTTCCCGTGTGAATCAGGTGGAAATATGAACTGCAGTCTATGTCTGTTAAACTTTCCTTTTTCTGCTGATATCAGATAGTTTTTTAATTAGCCAATGATAAACACTGCTATTTGATTACTGTAAATAATTACCAGTTTTTTTTAAAAGTATTTTGGTATATTGCTCCTCAATCCACAGTCTCCTCTCTAATAGTGGCACCACAAACTGCCATTTTTAATTAATCTCCATTAAAGTATGATGCAACAATTTGTTACCCATATTATTTCCATCTTGCCACTGGGGAACTCTTTTCATCAGCACATCTGAATGTGATTTAGTTAAATATGACTGTGACAGGTGGCAGATGAAGTGACATCCCTCACCTTCTCCCTGACCCATGTCACACAAAGAGGGAGGGGTGGCAATGAGGTCTGTAAAACGCAGGAATGGGAGTGGTAGGATTTGCACAGCTGCTCCTGTTGCATATCAAGTATCTACTGCAGTTTATTGTTCAGTAAGGTGAAGCCAAAATATATTTCATGTCTAAGGCTCCAACCTGGTGTTAAAAAATGAAATCACACAAATGTGATCAAAAGACCATCCCAGAAGTCATATAACATATATACTGCTCACAAAAAATAGAGCATACTTGTAAATGAAACATCCCATAATGCAAAGTCCCCTAATCTGTGTGAGCAGCTTATAAAACAAACACTAATACTACATGTTTTATAGGCACCCATTGCCTAAAATCATCATAGCCTTTCAAAATCCTTACCTTTTAACACTGCACACTAAACATTGTATTTATATATTATACAACAACATCAAAATCTACATTTATATTCTAATATGTTATTTAAAAAACATGTTTACATTTATGTCATTTAGCAGACGCCGTTATCCAGAGCGACTTACAATTAATAGTCTTACAATCCAAGCAATTGTGGGTAAAGGGCCTTGCTCAGGAACCCAACTGTGGCAAAGGTGGGATTTGAACCCTGGACCTTCTAGTCCATAGTCCAGTACCTTAACCACTAGGCTACCACAGTCCCAGAGTCAGAGTGGGAAACAATGTTCCTTTAAATGTTCCTTTCCCAGTGCTCACAAAAATTAAGGGATATATGGAATATTTTATTTTAGAATAGTACAAAGTAACCAGGTATAATGTGAGTACACCCTAAGAAAGATTATCTTAAAAAAGAAGAAACACAACCTTACCTACCAACCAAACCAAACCTTCCTTGCTTACGTTTATATTTCTTTCTTTTTGTTTTTGTCGCTTTTGTACAGAAAAGTCACCCTTGCCCAGTTTAATGGTTGTACTGATTTTATGATTTTTTTTTTGGGTCATTTTGGGCATGCTGACACAGACCCCTTATACGCATTATAATATATTATTATTATTCATTAGGCATGCAGCAGTTTTCAATTGCTCATGTTGCATGTATAAGTAGATCTTTATGGAGGCTGCTGGCATTGTGTTCCGCACTCAGAATACAAGAGATGGCTTTTTCTGTCTCCACCCCCATCATTTTTACTTGTCTTGTGCTCCAGGTCACGACACAGCTCATTCACTTTGACATGGTGAAAAATGTTGAAATAGTGCTTCCTTAAGTGCTATTAATTGGCCATCGTTGAGAAAAATGAAATAAAACTAGCTAATGCAAATCAAATAAATGGCAGTAGGTCTGCTTTCTATATTTAATAGCACTGAAATCCCTATCATTTGCCTATCATGCCTATGTGTTTGTCTGAGCCAGCTGAAGACATGGTGCATGTATACGTATGATCAGGACAGTATTATCTCAGCCTGACACACTTTGAGACAGGACGAACCCTTCAAATGGAACAAGAGTGATGCAAAGGATAGTGTTTATGACCGTTAATAGCAGTACAAAATGATATGAGTACTTTTTTGAAAGCAGTTCTTGAAATCATTCCTGTCAATTGAAATTGACAAATAACTTGAATTCACTGGTTCCTGCAACAAAATCTATAAGTAAAAATGTCAAGAATTGTTTCTTGCCAGTGTTGCCTCTTACATCCATAGAAGCAGTCATTTTGGACTTTTTACACATGCAATTTTCCTTGCACCCTGGTGTTTCCCTGAAAGTTGTTCTTTCCATCATGCTCAGACATTTTTTTCATAAACCATGTCATCATCAGGGGGGCAGTACATTTTCCTGGAGTAGCAATTGTACTGTATGCTTCCTACCTTCTAAATCTTCCCTTCTAAAGGGATGCGGATCATCTACAGCACTTTTGTAATTACAGCTACATAAGGTACACATTTTTCATGTATACTCTGTGACATGAGAGTGAAATTAAGTTAGTTGAACTAAGTGGAACTTATATTTGTACTCATCATATAAACTATAAACGTTAAAAACAACTAAACAGGAGCTCAAATGGGTTTCTTTTGTTTCTGATAATGGATCAAACAGATAATTGATCTATTCTTGTTATGTTTAATTGATATACTTTAATGAAAGCATGACATATAACTTGAAAAAGTTTTTTTTTATTATATAAAGATTATTTATATGGTTATCAAACTTCTTATATAAAAGAACAATAAAATTAGGACCTCACCTAACACATAACTGAAGTCAGCACCAGAGTGTTTGCAGTCCTGTGACTTTCAACATAATAATTAATGGCAATTTCCCTTAAATATTCTACAGTGCATCCGGAAAATATTCACAGCGCTTCACTTTTTCCACATTTTGTTACGTTACAGCCTTATTCCAAATTGT
>JAUZSU010182812.1:0-36513 GCA_034780255.1 Parotocinclus maculicauda | reverse complement strand
TTTAGTTATTGTAAGCACTTATTGTCTCTGTTATACAATGCTCTATTTCCGATTAAAGACATGGGAAATATTTTTTTTAATATCCGATTTATCGATTAATCGAAAAAATAATCGACCGATTCATCGATTATTAAAATAATCGTTAGTTGCAGCCCTAGATGCAACCTTACAATAGTGAGTTAAGGACCCAACAGTGGCATTTCCAAAGGAGAGATTGGAACCCTGAACCCTACTGCTCCATTTTCCAGTGCCTTAACCACTAAATCACCACAGTCCTAAATAGATTTAGTGAGTTTCCCACACAATGACTACCACTATTTCATTAATGTTTAATATTTAAATGGGACTTTTCACTGTGAAGTTATGCGCATCGTATTGCTCATCCTCTCACATGGAATGAGAGTTAAATGATAGTCTTGTGACAATGCAACACATTTCCTGTAGTTTCTTCAAAATCTCTGGTGCACTATATCCCTAACCTGTAGTTTTTGTTTCTCTGGTGTGCTGTATTGCAAAGACAGTCCTAACTTATTGTTTTTTCCCCAATGTCCGCTTACCACTACATTCTCAAATATGCCACTAACCCGCAAATGTGCTGAAATTCCATTGCACATAATTCACCTAAGTGTTAAGACGTGCTCCACAGCAGTGCAGCAGACAAATGCTGATCAGGATTCAGTCTGCTCACACTAATGCTGCATGTTTTAAATAAAACCAGAGCTTGTGCTGTTGTGTCATTACTATTGCAACAGATATTGTATGTCGCAAGTTACCTTAAGAATAATCACCTCCTCAGATCACAGGCATATATTCAAACAGGTGTTATCTAGCTTAATACCTGGCTAATAGATTTGTGCCAAGATGTCCACAGGTGATCTAAAAATATAACGCAACTAATCATTACTTTAACTCCATGATGCCATAAACTGCCATAATAAGAATTAAATCAGACCTTCTGCAGCCCTTTTGACTTTACACATTACAAATTCCTCTTAACAACAACAATTCTTCACTCATGCTTGTGATGACAGACAAAACAGTTTGTGTTATGCCAAGGTCCAAATCAATAGACTGACTTTAAAAGCTTCATTATAGTGCATTAAACATTGAATCAAATATTTCTATTATGCATCTTAACATATTTACATATGTATTTAGCCATATACACACACAGCAGGTGTTCTTATCGAGTGCGACTTACAACTAATAGCCTTACGGTGCACAGTCCAATAAATTGCGGGTTTAGAATTGGTCAAGATGCTGGGACCTGAATCCTATATCTCTGGTCAGCAGTTCAGTATCTTTACAGTTGTACCAAATACACATTATTAATATTAGATATAATTAGATATAAACAATTATTCAGGCTCACTTTAAGCCTCAATGGATTATGTACACTATTCTGGAGACAGCAAAAAAACTATTTAAAACATTTTAAACTTAGTCAGAAGTATCAGAACAACTTGACAAGTGACATTGTCCTTACTTTGAGCAATTAGTTTCCTAAAATAGGGTACATTTTTAAATGAGGGCTACCAAGGTAATAATCTAAAATTATCTACCTAAAAAAAAAAAAAAAAAAGTTCCAGTACGTTGTAAAAATAAATGCGTGACAAAAATATAAGCATCATTGCCTTGATATAAAAATTTTACATGCTCAGCAGTGTTACTAAAATATATGTTGAGGTTCTATTTTTAAGAGTATTGAACGCTTCAAAGCAATCCATGGTGAAGCAGAAAAAAAATTTACATGAGATTGTCTGTAGAAATTTGCTGCATCATATTCATGAATTATATTTCAGCATGGTCAGTGATCACACACAACCCTTCACAACCCAAGTTACCTCCTTATCTCTGACCTTGAGGACCAAGGCTCAAAAAGGGACTAAGATCTTTGGGCAGCTCACATATCACATATTTACAAGATCTATAATATTTTAAGATAAGATACTATGTCAGTTAATCAGAAAGGGACCCTGACAGGACCAACATAAGCAGTGACCAGGTGCTGTAATGTTACCACATTTTGGTAAACTAACTGCCACATTCTTGGACAGTCCTAACTGTAGACTAGCAGTAGGCAATGCTATTCCATGCACAGTTTATGTTGTTAAACCTTTCTTCAATGTCAGTTTTTGACTTGATAACTGCATTGAATAAGTTAAAAGAAAAACACCACCCCAAATAATGTCATTACTAGCTGACACTAAACTAGTACACAGTTTGAGATGTAGGACAATTTAAAACCAGAAAAAACATTAAAAATCAGAAAAGGGCTGATCGACTAGCCCAACAAACATGGTTTTGTAACCATCTAAAGAGATTTTCTGCAAGTTAAGCTTTTTTGGTACATGGAAATCATATCCCATAAATGACTTGACAATACTGTACCATCTGGACCCTACTGTGCCTGTGTGCATGTATGTTGGCGTGTGCGTGTGGCTCAGCATAATTCAGAAATTATAAATCTATCTTTGGCCATATTCAGAGCTACACAGACTGATTGCCAATGGCCATATGGATGGCTTATAACCCATGATGCCAATAAATGGGCTCTGGGAAAAGCATAGTTTTACAATCACAGTATCAATACTATTTAAATAAATGTAATGATGTGACTGCAGTGGCTCTGAGAATATACCAGAACAAAATAGACTATATCAGAACAAAATCAGATCTCCCTTAATATTCTCACTGGCATAATGCAAAGCAACAATGTGGGGTGGGGTAGATTACTGGATCATGATGAGGATATTGATGATTCTGAATCAGTTAACAGATGTAAAAATTCAGTTATGTTAAAATGCAATTAAATATTAATTGGTAACACAATGTTGACAAACAAATGCAAATAGGCAGAAGTCAGAAGTACAGCACCACCCAGACAGTCTGTGGGATGTACATAACAGACAAGAGTAGGTATGGTCACTATTTGAAAGACTAAATATGAAAACCAAATTATTTTTAATATTATAATATTTTAAGGCACCCACCTAAAATAATCCATCAGTTAATAATAAACCAGTATATTCACCCAATACATGCTGTAAAATAAAGCTTGGCTTCTTAAATACTGCGAAGTATCTTATACTGGGGCTAAAAAAAACTTAATATTTATAATAATATTAAACATGTTTCTGTTAGAACTTTAATATGAGAAGAAGACTAACCTAAGATAGTATTTCTGAGCACATTATAAAAAATGATCAAGATGATGCGAGCGCTACGCAGCTCTAGAATGACTCATGATTTTATTCCGACATTGGAAGTTGTCTATGACAGTGAAATCCGCATTAAAAGTCGTTCGGTGTAAGGCCAGAATTACTGACACAGCAATGCAACAAAGAGACCATAACAGAAGACATGAAATTGCTGTGAGAAAAAAAAAATCCTATGTAAACAAAAATGCACCAAGATGCTTCGATAGTCAGTTCATAATTGTATCATAAGTTTCTTAATTATAATCTAATCGTGAGGTGCCTAGCGAGCACTACCCCTACAACAAAGTCAAACAGACAAACAAAACATTTTTCTATTTTAATTTGTCCAATATCACTTAATGTTGGCATATTTCTGTAATAATTATCTTGTAACGCCTTGTAAGGCACCTTAATCAAAATAAACAGGCAAAATTCAAAAGTACAATAGGATCTACTGACAGGGTTCAAGCATGTGAAGGCACATGGAGACATGATCTAGAACAAGAATGCAAGACAGGAAAGTAGAGTTTAACTTTATGCAGATGGGAAGCCATACAATGACTGAGCTTGTAAAATATTTTTCCCATAATAAATCTCTATCTTTTGTTTTCAGTCAAATTGTTTCCAACAGAGATTAAACAGATGTATCCAATTCATCACTTCAGGGAAATCAATATGTAAATTAAAACCTATTCCTCATGAAATGTATTAACAGCCTGTAATGGGTTATGAAGGTAATGCTGTTGAATTAAATCAGAATGTGAATACTACATGTTGAGTAGCCTGTTTATTCTATGAAAAATGTATTTACCTTAATCTAGTGGCTATTTAGTTTGGCCATACATGTATTAAACTTGGTTCACTGCCCACCTTAAAGACACCCATCTAGCAGGGCATTGAACCTCCTTTGGCTTTCAGAACCAGAGCAATTTGTCATGTAGATTCCACTAGATGTTGAAATCATTCCTCATGGATATTGACCCATGTGGACCTGATAATTTGGACATGATAGCTTCTAGCCCCTGACACCTGAAAGGAAGAGTTCAATTCATGCTGTTTGTGCCAAATTGATTGTCCCATCAGCATGGTGCATCAGTGTGGTGCTTTTGCCCACTGTAGTCTTTCTTGTGTGAGACAGCAGTTGAACTGCTCAGCTGTTATAGCCCATCCGTTTTAAGGACCACCAAAAGCCACTTAACTTTACTTTGTAAAAAAAAGCCTCATTTGAATCATATCCAGAAGTGGCATCTACTTCTCTGGGTTTCTTTTCTGACAGAAGAGGGTATGGGTACTGGACTGGCATGCAATCCTGACCTGCCCCCAACAGAGAATGTGTTGAGAATTCTGAAACAAAATTGCAATAAAATCGTACTCTTGCACATCTTAAGACCTGTTTGCAGGAAGAATGGGACAAAATACCTGAAATGCCAAAACACTTGGTATCCTCGCCAACATGCCACCTCGCAATTATGCAATTATTTGCAGTATTTCCTTACCTTAATTCACTTATTTTCAAATATGCATAAAGTAACATATCTGACATACCAGAATACGACATCCTAATAACATTTGTACTCATTTACAATTCATTGTACACTGGCGCAGTTGGCACAGACCTCTCTCTGATCTTACACTGACACGCTGTCCACACATTCTTACCATTCAACTCCAATCACTCAACAGCATTTTTAAATGAGTGACGAACAGCAATTCGTCATTTAATCAAAAATCCCAGCAAACTATGACATCATGACATCTTGTAATTAGCAGCTGAGAAATACATGCAATTGAAAAGATGCAACACTTAAGGCTATAGCAGCCCAGTTCAGCTTATCTGTGAATTCTAATTAAAGCTTGCAGATGGTCCATATGAGCACAAATGATACAGCAATTAGAGACTGTCCTTTGTCCATCTTGGGAACTGCATGGGTGAATACTTCCTATCTATCTCACCATGTTTGTTCAGCTCAGATGAGTAGAGAAAGGCAGATGTCAAGGAGTAGTAATTCTCTGATTTTGAAGAAATCTGGAGTGAGTAGATGCTGTAATTGGGTTACTCATCTAAGGTAATTAAAAAAAAATAAAGCTCAGTTGATGTAGGGGAGGAGATGGGATGGTGTGTTTATTAGCAGCAACAGGAGAGAACAGGACTTCATGGGAGTGATTCGATTAGGTTATTACACTCCTGAGCAACCTGGAATTCTGAACGTGTTTAGTAAGAGAATAAAGATTAAATGAAGGATGTTTTGTATGTGTGCAATGCAATAACAAAATTGGGCTGCAATTAGCGTTTACGAAATTAAAGTGGGTTAGGATTCCTTACAGGTACCAGTCACTCACTTGCATGCCTAATTCAGGACAGGGTCACAGGAGAGATTGGGTGCAAGGCAAGAACAACCCTAGATAGTATTCCAGTTAATTGTACAGCAAATAAATTCAGGCACACACGGCACTTTTAGAGACAGCATTTAGCCTATCACATCTTTGGATGGCCTTAGGAAACCTTAGTACCCGAAGAAATCCCACACACAGAGGGTGTAAAGAGTAGGTTTGAGTTACTGTTGCTTTTTGCTTGAACCAGCCGGGCCAGTCTCTGACCTCTAGCATCAACAATACATTTTGGCCTAGAGGACTGAGTCACTGAATATTTTTTCTTTTTGGACAATGCTCTGTAAACCCTAGAGATGGCTGGAATTCCACATCAGCAGTTTCTGAAATACACAGACTAGCCCATCTGGCACTAACAATAACGACATGCAAAGTAATTTAAATAAACTTCCGTCTACCCCAACAGACTGATCCCCCCAGCGGTCCTACAGTCCAACCAATACCGAAACTGCACATCCAAGGCCGAAAGAACCCACTGGTACTCTGACAGAAAACAATGTAGATATAAGGAATAAGAGGCACTTTAGAGCATGAGAAAAATTAATGATGAAAACAGACACCCCCAAAGTAAGTAATAATCATGTTGGAAGTCAGCCTGGAGTTTAGACTTTCCAGCAAACCAGTTTATTTGATGTAATGAAGCAAAATTAAATCACAACAGCCTTTCTTTTTAAATTTTATAATAATATGTAGCAATAAGTAAAATAATAAAATACACTTATCTACAAAAACATGTACAAGTTTATTATGTAAGGACTAATTGCATACTTTTAATACAAAGTAGGTGCTTTATGTTGCTATATTGTAAGGGTAAGATGGTGCAAATGTATTAATTCATGAAAGTTTCAACTGTAGTGGTCTGAAGCCATATGCTAATTTACATACAATTGTACCTTTTTTTTTTAATGGTGTCGGCGAAAGGAATGTTATACAAGCTATTAATTTTATGTTAGTTGTCCATTAAAACAAGCAGCTTTTAGGTGAAGCACTTGGTGATTAACAATATATTTTTTTAATCCAAAGATTTTCATGCAACTCCGCTTCTGTCAAGGTTTGATATCCTGCTGAGATCAGACCTTCTCTACTATCAAACTTAAACTATACATTGCCAAATGATTAGAGTAAAGTGTTTTAAAAAGCAGATGCAGGCCCTTCCAGAATGTCTACTAAAACTGCATGACCTTAAATAACCCTTTCAGCAGGGTTGTATAAAGCATAGTTGCCTTTTAAACAGAAAACAGTTCTTGGTACATCATACTGCTGCCTCATGACAGGATGTCTGCCAGAGACATCACATGTCCATACTGAAATACACTGCATTTTCACACTCAACTCATCAACTGCCATGACAATGACAGCAAACACAGGTCTGTGAGTCACTGGAAAAAAAAACGGGAAACAATGTGCATTGTAGAGCACAAAAATCTGAGAAGACAAATATAGAATAGTAAAAGATGGAGTTGTATGGGAAAGGACGAATAAATGCAATGAGATTTTTGCAACTTGTTCACATTATTTAATCAGAGATAAAATTGGCACTTGGCCCAATGCCCCCTCAGAATAATGGAAATGTTCCATTAATAATAGAGCAGAATTTCATCAAGCTAATGAATCCTCAGTTGTGATTGCATAGAAAGTGTTAATGTTTAGACTAATGCAAGTATTCTACTATGTTTATAGTTTTCATAATAAACAAAAAATTTACTTATCTTGTTAGCTAGCTACGTGCAATTCTTACACAGAGCACGATGGTTTGTGATATGTTACTGCAGTTCATGTTAAAAGTGAATCTTTCAAACTTCACAGATGTCTCTCCTCCCATGGTGCTTCATGAGGCTCTGCAGCACAAAATTTAGTCTTGCTGTCAAAGAATGGATCAAAGAAAGACTTACCAGCCACTTTAGTACCTCTGTTTCTACACTATGTCAATTTTATCAGTTCTACTTACCATATGTACACTATTTAGTTCTATAATTACTGTATGTCATTTACATTAATATAAATTCTAAAATACAATCAACTGCCTTGCTCTAGGAACCAACAGTGGCAGATTGGCAAAGGTGGGATTTGAACCGCTGGTCTTCCAGTCCACAGCAAAGTACCTTAACCACTAGGCCACCACAGTCTCAGACTGACAATCACAGTGTACTCAATCTGTTTCTCTACATAATTTGTTAACTCAATTTACTGTAGCAGTCAGGACCCCCACAGGATCTCCACAGATCAAGTACTATTTGGGTGGTGGAGCATTCTCAGCACTGTAGTGACATTGGCATGGCAGTGGTGTGCTACTGTGTGCTGACCTGGCACAACTGGATCAGTTTTTAAACCCTGTAATTAATCCCAGTGCATTTGTGGATGGTGGCCTATTTAGCCTTAAAGTGACACAAACTAAAGCAGTATCTGTGTCTGATTAGCACACCAGCACAACATAAAATGGACAATTAATGTATATACAATGACCTAAAGTGACCAGTGATTGTAGGTAGCGTTACTAAAATTATGAACCAGTGCATATTAGCACTATGAACCTGCACTACCATTGAGCCGCCATTTGTTCAGGTAAATTTTCAGGTGTTTCGAATTTACATTCCATTTTTTGCTATTGTTAAGTTTTGGTGTATGATTAACTGGCACCAACCATCCAGATGTATAGTCTGCTGGAGCTGTTAAGTGCAGGCATATGATATCCAAGCAACAAAAGTACACAATGTGCTTTGTGTGTTTTGAATTATTAATATTCCTCCCCACATACCAATCATGCCAGTAGTTTGAGTGGATACACCAGAATGCCCCAGATGTTAAAACGTTAGTGAATGTGTGCATATTTTATGCCCTGCAGTGGATGGGTGGCTTGTCCATGCTGTATGTCTGTGTAATGGCCAGTGTTTCTGCAACCGTAAACAGCATAATGCAGCCACTGACGTTGGATAAATAAACAGTCAAGCACGGTCAACGCGAATAGTACTGTTCATAGCTGTACTGGAGATTAAGCAGGAAAACTGGACTAAATTTACATGTTAATTGTAAAATAATTTCCTGTGAAGTTCCAGAAGTCCAGAAATGCAAATGTGCAATACAATGGTCCACTTATAGTTGATAGTTCACTTATAATTGATAAGCAATATTTTGCTGTTTTATTTATTACAGGCTTGTAAAACAACAAAGTTACCCATTTCATACATTTGATAACAGATTATTAAAAATATTGTGTCCTCCACAGACTTTAATATGCACACGCATACACACATTTTAGCCTCTCACAAATGGGCAAAAACAGCTAAGGGGCTCCATCATTCCACAGAGTTGTGGCTTTTGTTTTGTTCGTCAGGCTTCTTGTGGGTGTGTGTGTGTGTGTGTGTGTGTGTGTGTGTGTAAGGGTGTGTGTACACCTCGTCTTGCTATACTTGTGTGGCCCAAATGCTCCTACAATGATAGGAAATCTATTTTGTTTTAGTGAGGGCATTTTTTTCAGACAGAACCAACTTAAAAAAAAATTTTTATTTAAACAAACTAGAGCCAAAAAGACTTGCTTTAGGTTACTGAGGTTAAAATTAGGGGTAGGTGTAGCACTGATTAGCTGCAAGTCCTGCCACTGGCAAGTCCTCAAAAGGATGGCAAGACAAGTGTGTGCGTGCACTTCTTTTTCTGAGTAGTGCCTGATAGTGGAATCTGCTTTCCCTAGCTTTGGCATCCTGGTACTTTCTGCACACAGAAAGAGTGAGCAAGGAAAAGAAATGCATTTTTAATAGTCCTCTGCAGAATTCAAATATCCTGAGCATGTCCAAGACAAAGGCAGGTAGATGCAAGTCAGCAGATAGTAAAAGATAAATGACTGCACCCACAATAAAACTGATGTTTCTTAGGATTAAATGGTCAAAATTCAAATACACATTAAAAGAAAAAACAACAATGAAATCACAGTGTGAACAGCGCTGACTAAACTTTTGGAGAACTAAAATGTTAAGTTTAAAAAACATGCCTGTTTGTCCACCTGAAACAACCCTAAAGCTCTTAATTGCCAGAGTTAGTTGATCACGCAGGTTTTCAGTTTAGAAGGCCTTAGGCAAATACTTGTTTATCCTGCCCTGTAGCTATGACTGTTCATAAAATCAGCTACAGCTATGACACAGGGTTGCCCACAAGTCCAGGTGTCAGGAACTGCACTATTTGCTCCTCACAGTTTGTATCTGCATCCTTCTTCCTGCTGTAGGACAGGGCAAATTATCAGCAAGGGAGATAATTGGAGGCTTGGCATGACTTGCATCCTGCCATTGCCCTTTCAAAGCACCAAATCACAGCCACCAGATTACACATCTTAATCCATGCTCCCCTTCAGCCATTGCCTGCTAACTCCTGTCTAGCTCATCTAAAACATGGGCCTCTTTTTTATTCTGGACCACCCAGACATTTTGCTGCATCACACTACTACCTGGCTTGTTTACTCAGCAGAAAGGTCTGGCTCATCAATGGAAGGTTGGTAGCTTTTCAGGACTGGAATTTCTCAATCTCTATGGTTGTCTACATTTGCACCACTGGCAACCTTTTGCTTAAGAATGAAAAACACTTAGATTCCTTGAACTATGCAGGCAAACAGAAGCACATGCAGGCCTGGTGTGTGAAAAAACAGAAGGGCATTTCCAGATTCTTATACTGGTGCACAATCATGGGGACAACTGTGCAGAACAAAGTCTATTACACTACAAAGATTAGGTTATTTAATAATGAAGTGTGCATTACTCTGCCATAAATGCAAAATTAACCACAAAACAACTTAAAAGCAGAAACTAAATATACAGCTATGAGCCATCAGTACATGCCCCCAGTAAAGTGGATCTGGTGACACCCCTGGCTCACACCTTGGCAGGGTACCTGCCACAATGTTGTATTTTGCATATATACAGGTGGTGTGGAAGAATGTGTCATTTTCAACAGGCCAACAGGAGGGCAGATGAGTGTCCTGACTGAGGCGGACATTAGGGTACTGCATTTTAATGCATTTTTAAAACCATTCATGCCACAGTTATTTCAAACTATGATAATTTTATGACATGTAATATTATACATTTTAAACCATTTATAAACAATTCTTTTCACCCCATTTAACTCCCAATAATGTATAATAAAAAATGGCTGAAATTATATTTATGTGTCTACACAAAAACAAGATAAAGGCAGAATACAAACGACGTCAAGCAACCAGGGTAAGATTCTATGTGATGTAATTTCAACATATAAAAAACATATGTTGGAACAACCAATGAAGGTAGACTTCAGTCATTGTCTGCAACAGTTTTTTAAGTAATAAAATGACAACCTGCCTGGTTATAACATTTCAGAGAACACCGCAAGAAAGTGAAAACATCACTTCACATAACAAACCTTAAGTTCAGAAGACATGGTTTAAGTAGTAAGCTATTCAATCAGAAGTTTTCTTTATTTGGACTGTGGTGACATTCACCGTTTGTCTCCATTTGTGCAGACACATCAAACCGCTGTGTGTGTTGACACTTACCTGACTGAGCTGGCCAGTCGGGGACGCTGTGATGTTGGCTGTGTGACATTTGAAATTGAGGACAGTTTCTTCCAGCAATATTTGAGTCCTTGTAACACCAGAGCCTGCATTCCGATCTGGGTCAGCCACCACCATACACAACAATCCCATCACACTTGAGGCTCTGAGCATGAAGGCCTCCATAGCTATGTTAGGAGAGACCTGTAAAGTGAAACAAAGGGTGCATTTGAGAAAAGACAGGCAGACAGAACAGGGGGTGGGTTATATTGACCTAGTTTTTTCTCCCCTAGTTGTTTTGTTAAAATCGTAAAAGTGTACTGAATGAGGTAAGGACTTCCCTAATTATGAAAATATTCAAATAGGTAAACAACACCACACAGTGTAATCTAAATCATAAATGCCAAAGTGCCATTAAGGACAGTGTCATTTACCACTGCTTAAAAACACACATTTTTTGTGAGAATCACAAGTGATTGCTCAAAATAATGCCACGAATAGCAAAGGATGCCCTTTATTGGGTCAACCGGTCTAAACATTAACTGGCTTGTACAAAAATTGTGCTTGACCCTAAAATTAACTTAAAATATATATTTATATTTTATTTGGGCTATTTTTTCTAATCGACTTAGACAAAGGTGTCTCCACTGCATCCCATACAACTTTCTAGAACTTTAATTCCATCTAGTTTCCTGGCTATGTTCGCATACTCTCTCTCAGTTTCTAAAACTTTCTATACCTAGAAAGACCCCATAGACCCCTTCCTCAGAGTTCTAAAATGTGTTTCCCTTACACATTTTTCCTTGCCAAAAACATTTTAGCCATGGCAAACCTCAATAGCGTTAAAACTGTTCGTAATCTTCTGTTTTTCTTGCTAGTCACAAAATTGAGAATTTTATAAATAAATTGTTATAACAGAAGTGTGTGCTCTGTGAATCCTTTGTCCAATTTGTTTTGCAAAACATATTTGCTGATACTGTTTTGGGTTCATCTGGCTTTTACGTATATTATTTAACTTATATAATAAATACTGAACCACAGTGCTATTGTTGGCTATTTGTAGGAGGCAGTGAGGAGCTTAAATCCTCATAAGGTGGCCCAAAATAAGTAAAGTAAACATAAATAAATATAAATTGTACTCAAATAAAATACAAATGCTAAATGGAATCAATTGCAACAAAATATAAAGTGATATAAATACCATGCGTATTCCTTTTATGCACTCAAGAATTTCACAATATCTTTAAAAAAAAATAATAATAATAATAATAATAATCTACCAAAATATACATATCGAAAACAAAAAACCCAAAACCAAAAGACAACTTAAATCAAACCAAAAAAAAACAAACAAAAAAAACCTACCAACTAAGCAAACAAACAAAACTCCTGTTTTACTGACAGAAAGTGATGTATTATGTGTTGTGGATGAATTACATTATTTATATAGGCTATTTGTCTGAAACTGAATAAGAATTATTGCATTATCTGAGAGGCTCAGGTCTGCAAGAAGAGGAATGTGCACACAGATGTATTGTATTAATCTGCTCCCCCGCCGTTGTGTATGTGTGTGAAAGAGAGTAAATCTGATTGTATTTGAGAGTGTATTACTGTATTACCTTTGAGATATTCTGGGAGTGTGTGTGGAATGTAAGGTCTGCAATTCGCTCTACACACTGTACGATACGTGTGCAGGCTCGTGCTTCATTCTGAGCCATCCACAGAATGTGTTCTTCCACCTGCATCATATTACTGGCAATGCCCAACACATAGTCGCCTAACTGCAGGGAAGGGAAAAACACAAACAATTCCTGGTTAACAATAGACAAATATCTGATATCTGTCAAATATATTGCTTTTTTGTTTGTTTTTTTGCAATTATAGAAAAATTAGTAACAGGAAGCATACTTATAGCATATATTGTGAGTGATCTGTCAGATTCACTCAAAGAAGATAACTATTAGGGCACCAACAGCATCAAGCATGATCCAGAAAGGTTTTAAAATGCATGCATGAGTGTTCATGAATATCAAAAAACCTTACAATAACATGATTGCATAAATATTCACATCCTTAAACGAACACTTTGTTGAAGCGATTGATTTTTTGACAACCTTTTTATATAGAAGTCTTAGCAGGGCACATTTGACTCAAATTTTTTGCCCACTCTTTTTTGCAAAACTGCTCCAAATATGTCAGAATATGAGGGAATCTCATGTGCACAGCCCTCTTCAGGTCACCTCTCAGATTTTCAATGGAATTCGGGTCTCGGCTCTGGCTGGGCCATTTCCAAACTTTAAACAACTTCTGGTGATGTCATTCTCTTCTTGATGTCGATGTATGCTTTGGATCGTTATATGCTGAAACGTGAAATACAGTACACCTGCAGCTTTTTAGCAGCTTTCTGAAGAGATGCTGCCAAAAATGCATGGAACTGTTTATTGTTTTAACTCTCACCACCTTGACTAAAAGCCCCCAGATCACCTGAAGAAAAAACATCCCTAATACATAAAGCTTCATAAAGAGCAAGTAAGATCATTCTAATATTTGGTTCATCAAGGAATAAGATGCAGTCATGACATTTCTTTGAAGTCTTAGTTTCACTTTAAATGGTGACATGAGGTAATTTTCTCAGTTTTTCCTTGTATGAAAATGGTTTGGCTCATTTAAATAATATCACACAGGCATTTAATCAGACCGAACTGTATTCATAAATTTGTTTTGCCTCTAACCAAAAATATTTTATACTTTAATGCCTTAAAACAAAATTTAAACATGTAAGGATAATGTTTTGCAAAACAACTCCTATTTTCTTAGGAATTTCAGTAGCACACCCCATTTGACTTCTACTTTCTTTTACTGTACAAGTACAGCATTTATATGTTCATTACTGTGGTACATTACACTCTGTAGATTGAGGTAGCCCCTAAATATATACTACATACATCGAGTATATACACTGAACAAAAACATAACTGCAACTCTAGTTTTTGCACCAATTTATTACGAGCTGAACTCGTATCTAAGACTTTTGTACACAAGCCATTTTTCTCTTCAATATTGCTCACAAATGTGTCTAATCTGTGTCAGTGAGCACTTCTATGCCAAGATAATCCATCCACCTCACAGGTATAGCATAAAAGCATGGTTATTTTGCAGTTTTATTACAACACAATGCCACAGGTGTCAAATTTTGAAGGAGTCTGTGAATTGAATGTTTATTTCTCTACCATAACCTGTCTCCAAATGTGCTTTAGAAAATTTGGCACAACTGCAGACCAGTGTAACCATACCAGCCCAGGACCACCCTAGTATCTGGACTTTGTTTTCAAAAATTGACAAAATTATCTTATTTTAATGTTTAGATTTTAATTTAATTAACATACTCTAACTCTTACTGGGCCATTATGTCTTTCTACAGATATGACAAAAATGCATAATATTTATTTATTCATGCTTACTCAGTGCACACTGGTTCATAGACTAAATTACATACAGGTCTGTGATGTGACTCGCTGACCACTGGATGACCTCTATTGATCACTCTATTGATTGGATCATAAAAGGTATTTAAAATAAACCAGTCAGCATTGTCAACTGTCTTGCAAGCATATGGCAGTGTGATTGTACATTGAAAAAAACCTTGAGTAAAGATTCTTGCATTCAAGCTACAGAAGCCATCTAAACCCAGAACTTTGCAAGATGTGCACAGAGGTAATCTTCCTTACAGTAGTTCCTTCCATGAAAGAAAAGATCAAATCAACTTTCAATTTTTAGCATCCTAACTATAATAAATTGTATTGCAATGAAAAGTCCAAAGTATTTAATTAAAAGCAACTTAAATTTGCCTTAAGAACCAGTACACTTTCATGGGAGAGATTTGTCAATGAACAACCATACATAATTCACAGTAAGAAGGCGGCTTAAAAGCAAATAAAGAAGTTAAAAGAAAAGAAGATCTACAGAGAGCTTGATGACTTTGTCCCAATTCAGACAACCACAGTGGATATAATAATGTGCAAAGCAATTACACTAGTTTCTTGCTTTCCCAATTAAAATAAGCTTGGAAAATAGTGCATTGGGCAGTTTTAAATATTAATACCACATTTTAAGTGGAAATCCCTCTGCATTGGGCTACAGAATTCATAATGCCCTGTGCATTCCCACCTTTTACAGATTGACTGATGCATAATAAATTGCCTTTTGAGGTACAGCACAGGTAACTTCCTGTTCAAGTAAAAACTGGAATTGCCAGTGTGGATACAAGGCTACGATCACAACAGCTTTCACTGTCTCTAGAAAGTGTTTAGGGCATCATTGAATCTTGGATCATGTCAAAGTCAGTTAAACAAATACCATTTTGTCTCTAAATATATAAAAAAACTATATCCATTTGCTCCATGAACATCTAATAAGTAGAAGCATGGGCACTAGGAAGTGACCAAAAAAAGAAACAATACAACAATACACAATGCTGATGCCAGAAGATTAACGGCAAAGACCCTTTGGTGTGGACTGCTGTGATGGCGTTTTCTACACTGCATGGTTTCCTGTTATCATTAACTGTGTTCATGAGCCTGACAGTCAGCAGATATTGACCTTGATTTTAAACTGACTGGTATAAACTGAACAGATCAAGTCTTCCTCCAGTGTTAGTGGCCAGTAGTGCTGCTGGTTCACATGCAAGAAAATGTGTGGATTGAGTTAAAAATAAAAACAGAAAAAAGAGCCTTACTATATATAACAAAAACAGTATGTGTGATGTTTCATTGGGTACAGAAACACCACAGCATATGTGCACATCAAACCAAGCAGGTGCACGTCTTGCTAATGGACCTGATGGTTTTGGACTGTGGTGGTCTAGTGGTTAAGGTACTGGACTATGTACCAGAAGGTCCAGGATTCAAATCCCACCTCTGACACAGTTGAGTTCCTTAGCAAGGCCCTTAACCCACAACTGCTTGAACTGTAAGACTGTATTAATTGTAAGTCGCTCTGGATAAAGGTGTCTGCTAAATGACATGAATGAATGCCATCATTGAAATGATCACAGCCATCATTGAAATGACAAGGGTCAGACATGACTACAGAACTGTTAAAATATCTTTGTCTGCAGTTATTGCATGTTTTATACTTAATCTTCAACTAAAACCTCTTTCTTGAGGCATTATGTGCCTGACTGCATATTATGGCCAGCTCAGGGTTAGTTTTTACAGGGAAGGACTGGGATAAAATCAGGGCTGCTGGTTAGCTAAATACACGAACAGCTAAATTTAACTAAGACATCAGATTAATAAAAGGAGCACCACAAATGTGAGTTTTCCACAAGTCTATATAGCACATTCATTCATTTACTTTCTTATCCGCTTGATCCTGGACAGACGGCTTAGGAAGCCAATACTAGTACTACAATAACTACAATAAAACAACAACAAAAAACAAAACCAAAATACCAAAACATATGCTTGGATATGTTACAACATATAACTTACAGACTAATTAAATATACGGCTTAAAACAAGCAAACAATCTAAATGTAATTTTATTATTAGATGGCTTTCCAGAAGTGACATAGAAAATAACCCAAAAATTATATCTGTGTGACTTCAGTTGGCTTAAAAAAAAAAGCAATGGGCCAGAAATGACCCAGGTTCTAGTCCCAGCAATGCCTTCTGGTCAATGTCGAGGTTCATCCCCCACTCCAGCAAATGCAATTCCTGTGTTGGACAGGTTTCCCACAAACTGAGCAACCTTATAATACATGCTACATATATTTAATGAATTAACTAAATTTAGATTGGATACAGTGGTTGCTATGAAACACAGCAATTAGAATAGGATTCGCTACAGCATACAAACATACTTCTCTAACGCGATCCACAAGGCGCATGATTCTTTCTATGAGGTGTGTGACAAAAATGACATCCATCATATCTCCAAACATGGCTGCATTGCTGGTAAAGGAAGAGAGCTGGCGGGCCAAGAGCAAAGCGTTTGATGTATTCACTGGTATCTGTGAGTGGCAGAAAAAGAACAATCATTATGGAAAACAGAGATAGGGATGTTAGGTGCAATCACCCACAAGTTAAATTGTAAGGCTTCAAAGTCTTACATGTTTCTTGCATGGATGCATAAATATAACAATGACTATGCGTTATTGCTTATGACATAAAGTGAATATGAATTTAAGAAAGGAAATAAATGTAGTTCTGTAAGACCATTGAAGTTAATTTAACAGCACACCAGCATTCTCTGAGTTTCAGGATGGAGAACAAATTGTTGTTTTGTTACTACGTTGGGGTAGCATTAACCCCAATATGGAATGGCCCCACAGTAGAGTTGACTGAACAAACAGCCCTTTTCATGCTCTTCTAGAATGTATTCCAGTCCTCACATTACGCTGTTCTATAAACATAAACAAACATACAGCAACCATTTACTGGATTAATGCTGAAATTCCCTCATACCCCCTGTCTTTTAATATTAGGTATCATTATACAGTGGGTACAGAAAGTATTCAGACCTCTAAATTTTAATGCTAAAAGCAAAAAAGTTCATATTTCTTATTAACCTACACTCAGCATTCCACCTTGACAGAAAAAACAGGCATGTAGAAGTTTTTGTAAGTTTATTAAAAAAAGAAAAACTAAAATATCACATGGTCATAAGCATTCAGAACCTTTGCTGTAACATTTATCTCACAAGCTGTCCATTTCTTCGTATTCTTCTTGAGATGGTTCTACTCCTTCATTAGAGTCCACGTGTTTAATTGAACTGATTGGACTTGATTAAGAAAGCCACACCTGTCTATATAAGACCACACAGCTCTCAGTGCATGTCAATGCAAATGAGAATGATGAGGTCAAAGGAACTGCCCAAGGAGCTCAGAAACAATAGTAGCAAGGCACAGATCTGGCCAAAGTTACAAAAAAAAAAGATCGGATGGAAGAAATTTCCGCAAAGTCAACTATCACTGCAGCCCTTCACCAGTCGGGGCTTTATGGCAGAGTGGCGAAAGACTCCCAGACTATAAGGAATAAGATTGGACTTTTTGCCGATAATTTTAAGCAGTATGTGTGAAGAAAAACAGGCACTGCTCATCACTGCTCTATACAATCCCAACAGTGAAACATGGTGGCGGCAGCATCCATGGAAAGATGAATGCAGCCAAGTACAGACATATCCTGGAAGAAAACTTCTTCCAGACTGTTTAGGACCTCAGACTGTGCAAAGGTTCGCATTTCAACAAGACAATGACCACAAGCACACATCTAAAATAAAGTAGTGGTTTTGAAACAACTGACCATTCTTAACTGGCTTAGCCAGAGCCCTGACCTAAACCTGATAGAGCATCTCTGGAGAGACCTGAAAATGGCTGTCTACCAAAGTTCACCGTGCCTCAACTTGGCACTAGAGATTTTAGATTTAGAGATTTAGCAATTTTGAGAAACCTGTACACTGAATGCAGCCAAAATACATCAAGATAAAATTCAAATATAAAACTAAAATTGCTATTTTTTTCTAAAATAAGTGAGCAAAAAATTTATTTGTACATCACATACCAGTGTCCTCAATGTCCCGCCATTCAGGCAGGGTTAAAGAAATGACTACTTTTAACAGTTGCCTAAGCAGAAAGCTGGATCAGAGAATTGGGCAATGAGGTATATCCAATTGGAGCAGTGGAGACTACATTAAAGGCACTCCAGGGGGTGAAGCTGACCTCACTGGTTCTGAAACAGGAAACACCGAAATCTTTAACTTGGTCAAAGACGTCCTGGTTTTGCTTCATTCACATACAGTAAATATGGATTTATCAGGAAGCACACATCCATGCATTTGAATTAAACCTTCTCCCTAAATCCCTATTCTACACAGAATAATTGTATATGCTTAAGAGGTTAAGAGGATTTTGCTTGTGAAGCATAGCTGTGGCTAAAAGACAATGGTCTAAGCAAATTGAACTTGATTCACCTTTCATTGCTTTTCCAGCATACACAAACATCTTATATTATTAGTTATAGTATACCTGTGTAAGTTCATGTAGCACACGAGTGACCTTGCTGGCATAAGGACACTGGTTGTAATCTTCCTCAGCCCATCGTCCCTGCTTGTCACACTTGCGCCTTGCCCTTTTCTCATGAGACATGACACTATAGGAGGTTGTGGAACAAGGTAGGAAAGCCATGAAACCAGCTTGTGTCTTAGGCCACCTATAGGAGGAAAGACAAGTAATAAGCCACTTTAGTACCTGAATGTTGATTAAAATGTAAAATACAAGGCTCAAAAATGACAGGAACACTTAAATCAGAGTATAGCATCAGCTCAATTTAACGTCTGGGAATAGTAATCTGATCAATTAAGTCGCAGCAATTGTTAATCAGTTTCAGATGCTTTGGCGTTAATGAAATGAACAAGAGGAGCAACAATGAGTCGATTCCCAGGAATGGATTTAATGATTTAATAGATGGAGGCCATTGCAATTTTGCACAGATAATCCAACTCCTGCAGAATATCACAATGTGTTATTGCCAGAAGGGTTGCCGTGTCTGCCAGCACAGTCTTAAGGGTATGGAGGAGTTTCCAGGTGACTCTAGGTGAGCTGGACAAGGTCATAGATGAGATTAACCCCTCAGCACGACTGGTATTTGCTTCTTTGTGCAAGGAGGAACAGGACCAGCACTACCAGAACCCTACAAAATGTCCTCCAGTAGACCACTGGTGTGAATGTGTCTAACCAAAAAAAATTAGAAAAAGGTTGCATCAGGGTGGCCTGAAGACCCAACACCCTGCAGTGGGCACTCTGCTCACTGCCCAGCATCATAGCTCGAATGGCATTTCCCATAGAGCACCATAAACGGTAGATCCAACACTGGTGCCCTGTGCTTTTAATGTGACAGACATGCCAGGGTCTGGAGAAGCTGTAGAGAATGTTATGGTGCCTGCAACAATCACTGAGCATGATCGGTGTGGTGGTGGGTCAGTAATGGTCTGGAGAGGCAAATCTCATGCACATAAGTCATGCACATAAGTTCACAGGCTAGACAGCAGCACCCTGGCAGCTTTTAGGAATTGGGAAGAAATCATTAGACCCATTGTCAAACCCTACACTAGTGCAGTGGGTTTTGGGTTCCTCCTGATGCACAACAATGCCCAGCCTCATGTGGTGAGAGTATGCAGGTGTTTCTTAGAGGATGAAGGAACCGACACCATTGACTTTTCCCACTGAGATATGTCAGTACATATTCTAAAAGAGTGAGTAATAATATTTTCAATGATTCTTTAATACTGATCATCTGAAAAACCTACATCTTATCTAACTGCAATGTAAAATCGTATTATAAATAATAATTTGAGAATAGAAGCATTCTATTTCGTAGTGCTTTGAAATACTGATTTAAACATACAGTAATGTCCAATGTAATTTTAGAACAATCCTTTTTTAGTTGTATACATTAAGAACATGTATAAAATATTTTAAACAAATTATATAGTCAGAGGTAGAGAAGGTAGAGAAACATGCTCCCTCAAGCCACATTACACTATCATAAATCAAATCAAAACCTTTACTAGTAGTGAATTTGGTACATTATGTACTTTGTTTAAACATCTACTTGATTATAGGTGAATTGAAATGCAGCAACTTTAATTTTGATTGACTATGATTTATATATATACACACACAATGCAACCTTTTATATCAAACATTTCTTTGGTTCCCTTTCCATCAAAATGAAATAATGCAAAATGTACTTTCAGGTCAGCCCTGGTTAGCATCAAATGATACACTCCGACCCAGCCCCAAGCATAATAGCACTGAGAACTTGGGAGCATCTACAACCAACAGATTTGCCAGAGGCAAGATATTAAGCATAGTGGCTCTGCACTGGAAACCAGTGCTCTAGCAATCAAGTCTTTCTGGTTCGTGCCTGCCAGTTACAGAATGGGGTTCTGTGATAAACATTCCAATAATCTGAGGTTTCACAACACGAAGTTTAAGTCATGTTCTGCGTCTGTGTGTTTCGACCTTGCCAGAGGCTCCCATTCACTAGAGCTTCTCAGGGTGTGGGGTGTGTGTTTCAGGGGTGCTCCCATATTACATCAGAAATTCCTAAAACTATGAATTTAAACTGGCACCAGTTTTGACTGCGAAAAGAAGATAAATCCACAGGAGGCACCTAATGTCAGGCAACACTACTTTTAAAAACAGAAAGCTGCTTTTGTTTTCTCTTCCCTGTGGAACACAAACTACTGATGAAATATAGGCTGCTATATTTAGAAAAGTCTTTTCCTTTATGAGTGTGCAGAAATATTAGAAAAATCCTGTTGGATGAAAACTAAAAGTTCAGGATTTTAAAAGGAGGACTAGACAGTACGACAAAAATCCCACACAGACTCTCAGGCACAGCAAGCCACCTTGCTTCACCTCATTAACCACAAACATTGTTAATGGCCATAAAAAAATGAGGTCTATGTAATTTGCTGTTTTTGGCAGAGCTTACCATGCCACCAAAGACTGTTTTGTATCACTTATTATCCTTAAGGAATTTAATATTGTAACGGTTATGCATGTGCAGTGTGAATGTAGATTCTGTGTGTTGTGTAACATTCTACAGTGGATGCGTTTCTCTTGGCACACCTGAAGTCACCTTTGTTGCCGGTCACTCTCTCCGTCGAACAGTACAGTGCAGAGGAATCCAAAACCATGATCTCCATACCAATGGAACTGTTGCCACGGGAACTGAACACGTGACATTGCCAATTACCGGAAACATCGGCATCCACGTTGGTGAGGATTAGTTCACTGGGAGAGGAAAAGGAGGAAGAGGGAGAAAGGCTTCTGAATCCCAATCCATTAAAAACAGAAATCCAACATGAGCAAATCTACTAACACATCCTTGAGTCATTCATTTCAATCAATCAATCAATCAATCAACCTTTATTTAAACTCGGAAATACATTGAGGGCAACCCTCATTTGCAATGTAGCCGAGCATTTACAAAAACAGGGATTGACATAATACAAAAATAAAATAATAACATTTAATAGTTTGAAATTAAAAGAGACTTTTAAATAATCAGCGTAAATTTGCATTTATTTTTATACCTGCTTGACAAAAGTGATGACCACAGGTTGCTGGCAGCACCGGGTGAAAGGAAAACCAAGCCCAGGTGTGCCAGTCTACTGCAGAATTCTGAACATGGGAGGTGGCCATAGGGGATCTCATTTGTAAATAGGATGTCTAGATAAATATATTCCAAAAGCTAATAAGGATTCCCAGGGATATAACCTCTAGTGGGGCTGTAACCTTGGAAGTGGTCCTTCCACTTTGTTCACATGATGCCAAGATCCTTCCTTGACTTGGCATTATATAAGCCAAGCTGCAAGCAGGTTTTAAACCACCCTAAGAATGGATCTTAAGACTGCTTTGTAGGTGGGTGAAAACTGGCCTTGTAAACTGCCACTGTTAAATGATGGTCAGTCTAATTGAACACAGATGTCCTCCTTAGCTCTTTCAATCAGCTAACAATTATAAATAAGCCTTTCAGATTAAGAGGAGAAACATCAAGAACCCCTATTTTTTTTTTTACTTAAACTAGAATTTACACAGGAAGAAACCTGTGAAGGGTTAAAATACCCTCAACCCTAAATATCAAGAAAAGTGTATGGGTTAAGGAAAATGTAACAAAAGCAAAACTCAGCTTTCATTCAGACAGCCTTCCATATCAATCAGTTTCACATTTGCAGATTTAACCAACCGTGCACTGAAAATATAAAATAAATAAAGTCCAGAAAGTCCAAAGAAGTTAAATTTGAATTTGCTACATGCAGAGCACTTTGTACAATCCTCGCAAATTAAGTGTTGAAGGCATACCTCGCTGTAGCCTCACACAAGAAGAAGTCTCTTTCCAGTATAATACTTTGCTTTGTGCTTCGTTTGCTCACTTCTGCAGATATTTTTCCTAAACAATACATAATGAATAGCTACATACAGTATCTCGCAAAACTGAGTACAGCCCTTCTTACATTTTCCTCCAACTTGTATAACAGCGTAAATTTGCTATAACCTCAAAATAATTCAACACCGTCATTAAGGTCTAAACTACTGGCAAGAAAAGTGAGTACTCAAGGTTAACAGGATAGGTTGTGTGTAATAAAGATAATCTCTGGTAGAAATAGAAGAAAATGGCTTTTCAACCTGGCAACAGCAGTAACAGACAGTTTGAGACGGATTGATGAAGAATACTGTTTGTCATAAGTGAAGTCCATACCTCAGAATTCAAGCTGGTAAAAGTCAGAAGTGGTGCAACAAAGTACCAAAAATTGAAAGATCTTCCTCCAAGAGTGGTGATTTCATAATTTTTGCGAGGAGTAATAATGGCGACGCTGCTGCTGTAGAGCATGATCTATGCATACAGTTAACAAGAACTTCGTTTACATGTGTAAATCCTCTTACAAATGTCCTTTTGACACATTCTAAAACAGTCAACATTCAAAGAGCAAGTTGTACAAAGCCTGGGAATTTTAATGTTTACAAAAAAAATGATTAGAGCCTCTCAGCAAGCTTCCGCTCTATCCAATAATCCTAGTCGCACACCCAAACATACTGTTAAGCAAAAGTGCTCTGCATAAACTAAAGACTGCTTTATCACTTTTCATGTAAATGTTTCTAAAAACAACATTATGCATTTGTGTTGAATGCTTAAGTCCTTCAACAGCCTTTCACTGGCAAACAACATACAACTAAAGGTTTATGCTCTAGTGTTTAGGGAAATTGCTATACACATTTCAGCTCATTCACATTTAGATAACTTGGTTTTTAATAATACTAAAATAAAATATTTGAAACAACTGAGTCCAAAGATTTAAAGATGTGAGTAAATGTCATGCATATCAATAAAATAAATGTAAAAAAGACAGTTTCTTAGAGTCTGACCCAACAGCGTTAGATTGGACTTAAGCAAACAGAAAGCAGTACACACATGTTATGGATTATTCAATTTCCTTGCTAATTAAAAAAATATAATAAATAAAAGTTTTATAAAGCAGCTTTAAGCTAATATGAAGGATTGACCTCATGATCAACGCTGGTGCCAAAACAGTGCTCTCTGATGCTGATTGAGACCTAGCTCCTGACAACCCTGAATTGGATTAATCAGGTATGGAAAAAGTGAGTGAGCTTTAAAACTATAGCGTGCATCAAGTTTACCAGGTGTACTCACTATGAAAATGCACTCACACAGAGAGGTACAGTAATTAACCAGTACTTCTACTAGTGGACTAATCTAAATTGAGAGATCAAATACCATCTTTGCCGAGATGACATGGTTGGGTTTGTAAGCAAGACCCTTTTTTCTTCTGCTGCACCACATAATTGCAAGGTACTTCAGATAAGTCGGTTGTCCAATGCTGTAAATATACCACCACTGACCAGGTATTATGTGGTTATTTTATCAATCTTAGCACATTAACACCGTGGCATATTGAGTGCGGTCATGGCTTGTGTGTTATCGAGGCTTTCACAAACTGTAGACACTGGTTGACTACTTTGTGCAGTGTCAGAACTAGACTGCCAAACTGGATACCAACCAAGACAGAACCATCTCAGTGTATTAATTGTCGAATCTTTTATCAGTAGTCAGCATCGGTCAATATATATTGGGCTTGTCGGATATTTTGGGATTGTGTTTTACTTTCAACTCATCATGTGCACAAATTGCATGGTTACCAGAACCACATACAATCTTGGTGCTAAAGGTGATGGAAAAGGTCTCTGACTCAAGGAATATTTGGTTACTGATTGTGGTCTCTATTAGTGAAAGATGAGCTAAAGCAGTGACAAACTGTACACATTGTAGATGTAAGATAAATAAAAAGTGCTGACAAAGTGTATCCAGTACATCGAAATGTATAATTGCAAGTAATGGTTATTAATCTGTAATTAACTCTTAGAAATGTTTTCAAATTAGCTATATAAAAGAATCCATTTAGTATAAGAAACACCAAGAGTATGCACATTAATCATCCTGAGAGCTACAGACGACAGTTGATGATTATACACGATTCAATTCTCCTGCCATCCCGCACCATGCCGCTGACCGTCAAACTTTAATTAATAATGCTGAGGGAAATTGCTGTACTGCATAAGCCACACAGAGAAAGATGTCTCATGGTTTAAGATTGCTTTGTGGTGTCCATCAGCAAATAACTGATTGTATTGCTGCTTGAATACCACAGGCCAAAACTAGAAGACAATACAATAAAATTGGATGCAACCTGCTGTCTTTCTGAACCTTACCGGAATACCCAGAGATCCACACAGCCTTCCCAATGCTTTTTTTTAATACAGGCTTAAGTGGGAATGAATATTCAAATAGGATTTATAGACCTAGACTGCCTGAACTGTTGTGATAGGATTAAAAACTGGGTGGAAAAACAAATGGAGATAAGACACTGCAGTCAAAGTGCTTTTAACTCACCTGTTTGCTAGTGGAGACACTAATGCAGGTAGAGAAAAATGAAAGCTCTCTCTGCTTTTATTTTTCACAGTATGTGTCACAAATATAGTTTTTCAGTCTAACATCCCCCCCCCTCAAAAAAAGGGGGGGGGTACAAATATAAAAAAAACAACACAATAAGACCACCTCCAATTTTGCAAATGTAAACAAATTACATTTTATAGGGGTCAACACAGTCTAGCACACTAGAGTGTGTTTTGCAAAGAATGGCAAGCATTAAATCCAGGTGCTTACAGAAAAGTGCTTTGGACATTAAAAAGCTTGAAGAATTCCCAGTTTTTCAGAACAGTAGGAAGTTCTTAGTGGTCCCTAAAAGTCCACATAAAATCCACATTTTGGTCCATGCTCAATGGCTAAAAAATTGCCTTCTTGTCCAGTAAGGATTCGCAGATGGCAGGGAGTTAGCATGCAGCAGCTGCTCTGGATGCTATTGTTTTCATTAGTTTGAATTGGCTTGTTTATTTTCACAAGTAACAAATCTACTAAGGCTCATGCTTACCACTGCCAGACTTTCATTTAAATTGGAAAAGAGAAATATCTAATTGGACAATAGACTGTTGGACACTAACTGTGGTCTGAAGGTCTGATTACCGTAGCAACACGATGTCACATGATGGTCCATTATAGCTTAAAGACTAACACTAGCTGGCTAGCTATTTAGTCTGTTCTACTGTCCAAAGCCGGTTACCTGGGTAATATCTCCAACTTAATCTCAGTGCAGTGTGAAAACAAGACATTGATGTTGGTTGATTTTTATTCAAAGTGGCTCATTAACAACAGCACCTCAAACACAGCCATTCTGATGAATGGGTAAGCCTTGCTTTGCAGTCCTGTGTGGCCTGTGAGTATTATTCACAAAGTATGGCACAGGAATGCTGCCATCTTAAGTTGCTCCTCATTTCTGGTCGAGCTTGTGACTATTAAATGTAGACCATTTTATTTACCAAGGGCATTCACAGCCATGCTCACAATCACAGTACATCCTGCCCAGTGAGAATGTAAAGTATGCACTTTCTGAACTATGCTTACTGACAAAATAAATAAGTACATTATTAAAAATAATTACTTACTAAGAAGTAATTGATGGAATACAAAAAAACTATTTATGAATGTAATGACGGTATATGTAAGTGATTACAATATTATAGTTAAGATTTATAGGTTAACAAAATATACATGACTGAAAGGAGGAGTTACATTGTTTGGCCGCCTCTAGCCTGGATACAAGACAAGATTTAGGCATTGGTAGCACCGATCTTGCAGCTGGACCTGTAGATCACAATGCTGTATTGAAGAGCTTACCACAAATCCTCAATACTGGAACCTGGCTGTCATTGGATCCCTAACAAAACTGATTAATCTAGAGAATTTATAGTTTCAGTTCAGCAGTGCAGGTTTCTTGTTCATGACACCACTTTCCAGGACATGTAGTGGGTGCTGTGACAACAAATTTCCTTGTGCTAGACAATTGGAAATGCTCCAGGCAGAGATGGGGGTATAGTAAAGTTGCCATCCGTGTCTGGATGACAGCCAACAATACTGTGGGAGCTACTTGTGCAACGATTGTCTTCATCCAATGATGCGCTCACTTGGCAACTTCAGGTCTGAAAATTACTATACACCTTTCAAATTTGTTGATTTGTCAAATTACCATGTCATTGATAACCACCTGAACTACTTCCCCTCACATAATTGAGCTATAAGTGAAGAACAAAATGTTTCTACCACATTATATTTACATATTTACAACATTATATCTGAAAAGGCCAATCCAAGTTGTAAAAAGGAACTAAGACCTAAAAAGTTACTCATCTTCCTTGGGTGGCATAAATGCTAATTGAAATAATTCTATTATTACTACAAATTTAACTAAGTAAACATGGTGCCATGTGACTTAAATTCAGTGTGTCTGAAACAAAAACTAAAGTGGGGAGTTTATTTTATATTTGGGGCCATGTATAGTATGATAAAGCTTAACCCCCTGCTGTGACTTTTTTGTGAATTCTAGGAACTGAAAGAAGTCCTGCACCTTGCGAATGAAGTAGAGGTGCTACCAAACTGGGCGTTACAAAACAGCCATCTGAATTTAGGATAGATTTAGCCAACCTGTCTTTCACAAGTTTGGGTCCTATTAACAAAACCTCAGTTTTATCTGAGTTAAGTATAAGGATTTTAATGGCATCCAATTATTTACTTCCTTAACACAATTCTCTGTATTCTTTGATAAGGACAGTTGTGTATAATCTGCATAGCAGTGACAAATGCCATGCTTACAAATAATTGAGCCTAAACGTAGCATGTACAGGGAAAGTAGTGGGCCAAGCACAGACCCCTGTATAAAACCCTACTTCATTTTGAAAGTTTAGAGTGTCAATTATTTACATAAACTAGTACATGTCGGCCATACAGAATTTACACCAAGCCAGTGCCAGTCCCTTAATACCTATAATGTTTTTAAGAATACTCAGTAAGATATCATGATCTATAGTGTCCAATGCTGCACTTACATATAATAGAACAAGAAAAGAAACATGTCTATTATCTGATTTTAATAGATAATTAAACACTAATTTAAGCTGTTTCAGTACTATGATGGGGCCTGAATCCTGACTGAAATGTTTCATAAATACTCTCTCTTTGGAGGTAAGTACAAAGCTGCTGATAGACAGCTTTTTCTAAGATTTTGGAGAGGAAAGATCGATTTGAAATTGGTCTGTAATTAGACAGCACGCAAGGGTCAAGATTGGCTTTTTTAATCATGGGTTTAATTACAGGACACGTAATTCAAGAATTAAAGGATTTTGGCACATAACCACAGGCAAGGGATGAATTTAAAACAAGCAGTGGCTCAATAATACTAGGCATTAATTGTTTGAGTAAATATGTAGGAATTGGATCTAATAAACATGTTGTTCACTGAGCTGAACAGTGAGGACAGTTCAGTATTATTAATTGGGGTAAAAGATTCTAGTCCTGATTTACAGCTAATTAAACCACAATCTACAATAGTGCTGCATCTTGAAGGATGCTGAATAGATGAGTGATTTGATGAGCAGTGAGCTTAATGCCTAATTAAGTAAATCTTATCCACTGCCTAGTCTCTATGGCGATGGGCAAGCATGTTCAAATGTTCCATTATTTTTTTTATTTAAATTAATAGCAGATCAATTTAACAACTATTTCGGTTTGGCATCTTCCCCTAGCAGCAAAACTCAAATCAGGTCAACATGGAGCAGATTATTAACAGCATGCCCCAAAGGAATGTCTTTGGCTCTTTAGGTTTTCAAATTCTGTATAGGCTGCATTTCTAAATGCATTTTTATAATAATGGAGAGACAAACATGTCAGCATGTGAGCACACAAAAACATACAGTCCTAAATTCTCACCAACAACTTCTATTGTTAGCTGTCTGCATACAACACCTCCCCATGGCCTCATTAGAAGCGTTTATGCTCCCGCATTGATATTTAATGATTTGTTTATATACTGGCCCTCATGAGACTGCTAACGATAAAACCTGGGCACTTATGGAGCAGCATTCCAACAGTCTGACCTACAGGCATTTCCTCTGTGAAGCAGAAAGGATAAATGAGGCAGAGAGGGAAAGAAAGAATAAGAAAGCACAAGTCTTTGGAGAGTACATGGACAACAAAGCTATGTAAATCTAGCAAAAGTATGCTATTTGGATATAGTTAGATATGTAAAATGTAACATGACAAACTACATAAAAATACAAGGTAAACACCTGGACACATATTGGTGAAAAGTTTGCATATAATATGACACCATAATAGGGTTTTGGAATCTGAAGTTGTTACCTTTGTACATTTTCCACACAGACTACCAGTGGCTTGCCATGTTTACCTCTGCTGTGTTCTACGGCAACTATTAAAGCAAAATGTTGATATAAACTTCAAAGACCACTGACCATCATATAGTACTAAGGAAACATGTTTTAAAACAACTGAAATATGACAAAGCAACAAATAGTACAACAGACAGGACCAAGTCTGTGTTTATCAATGAAGATGTTTGTTTGTTTATTAAATAACGTCACAGCAGCATCACATTAGTGAAGTGTGATATTTTGTGAAATCTGTGGAGAATCACAGTTTAGCTGTTTTATGATTATGAAATATCTGAATATAAAACATGCATCCAAAATATTAAAACTGTTCAGACAGCAGATACCAATATGGCCTACATTAGAGATGCTGACCTCTAATCTGCATCGCATGACACACTGACCAATCCCCCATACTGAGCAGTTCTGGAACACTGAAGTATCTGGCAAGGTGGTCTACATGAGGATGTACCTGGGACAGCTGGAATTAACAGTGGCAGGTAACCAAAGAACCAAAGAAGGCAGGCATTGCACAAACTCTTTCACAAGGCTAAGCCTCTCTGGTTCATAACGCACCTCTGTGGTCTAGGTCTGTTACATGCCAAGATTGTCCATGCTTTATTTTGGGCTTTATCTAATATTTCTCAGCGTTCTCTACGACTGGTTCTGTTTTTTCTTCGTCATCCTTCATTTCTGTTAATGCTCTACTTAAACTGCAAAATCATAAATGTATGAAGGAATGAATATCTGGTTGAGGGAGAACAGGGTGATGTAACCCGTTTAAAGTCACACCTTGAGACCCAGTGTGTATAGTTGTTTTATGTTGTTTCCATTTAATTATTGTCAGACCTTGTGTTGAGTCACTTTTTTTTGTCCTGGACCACGACTGGTTAGTAGGCATCTTCCACAGGTAATTAAATTATACAGACAGTGTATATAGATATAGAATTATATAGGACTCTAGGTGAGTCCTGATTGATTATTGTCAGACATAATTAAGGATCACATTTGTTGCATTATGGTTATTTAGGGGTTCTTATTAAATTAGGTTTGTTTATTTGATTCCACTAGTCTGAAACAAAATGAGTTTTGTTAATGTTAATTTGGCCTACAAGTTAGGGTCTTGTCCTCGATGAAATCTGGTGTGAAGTTTACCTCCTTTTGTTTCTACTGATGTGGTCTGTGAGGTAAACTTTACTTTATCCTCTTACATTGTTTAAGGAAGGAGCATGAAAGAGTCTGTGCCCCTATATTAGTCCATGGTTATGAAATATACTGCTCACATATTTAATAATGAAATAAAAGTAATGAAATGAAAAAGCCCCTTTTTGTGAGCAGTGTAGTAGGTAGCTGAACTAGGCAAACCAGGCCATGTGAAATTATATGGGTAGTTGGATTAAATATTTTAGTCATAATATTCATGTAGAGTAAAATTAGTATAAAACTCAGTCATACCACACTTTTTGGAAAATTCGTCTCTGCATTAAAAACTCACTTTTAGTTATGGCTCATTATACCGAGGGTCCTGTGAATTCATTTTGCCTGAAATCTGCATAATTGGCAGAACACTCAATGTGTTCTCAAAATCACGAATTGGAACAAAAGTTCAGCTTTCTCACTGATGAGAGATGTGTAGAGTATAAGTGGCTGGCATATGAAAAAAAAACTGATATTAGAATTTTCATACATATTGTTTGGATATTGGACGTATTAAAAGTCCAATAAGTTATACAGGAATTAAAGTTACTTGTTCGAATGTACTTCTGATGAATCTACAATACGATTCATTTTTAGACCTCATTATCACAATTTTTTTTATTAGTTTAATTTACCATACAGATACAATTTGTACTTCCACAATTAAACTGCAAAGCATCTTTTTTCACGACCTCTACAGGACCACCACAGATGCGGTACTATTTGGAAGGTGGATCAATCTTAGCACCGACGTGGTTTGTGGTTGTGGTGTATTTTGCACTGGTACGAGTGGATCAGACACAGCAATGCTCTTGGAATTTTAAACAGTTTTTACCCACTTTTATGGTAGGTGGAATTGATAAAAATGGGCAAAGTGTGGAAACAAGGAAGTGTTTGGTGTGTGCATATATTAAACCATTCTATTATCACAATCTGATTTTGTCTGGACCTTTTAATAATCCTTTGTGGCGCATACAGTGCTATGGGTGGACATTGCGTCTAGCTTAAGTGAATAAGTAATGACATTTTAATCCAGTTCTCTGGGAAACCTCAGTTCTCATTGCTATTGTTGTATTGCTGAAAAAGCAGTAAGAAAACCAATTTAGCCTTGGCCTGAGGGGCAGCGCTTTATTAGTATGGGGCTGAGGTTAGCAACACCTTTCAAGTGACTAGCACCTGGTATGGCTGTGCAGTTAGAACAAGTGGAAGGCTGACCATCAGGGAAGTAAAAAAATGTAGCAATACCTTCTATATCTCACTATTGTTTTTCATTATCATCTTATTCTTGGGTACTCTGTACTGCTGTGATGACTTAGATGACACAACCACAGTAAGTCAAATGCCACTCTAGCAAGCCAATTATGACCTCAGTCTCCATGGCAACCTAATTAGACACAACAATCAGGCAAAAATCGGACAGAATTGAGTTGAAAAAGACAGGGTGCATTAAAAAGAAACATTCATGAAAAAACAATAGATAAAATCGTTTTTTGCGCTTGTCTACTCTTCCTTTATTCCATTTCAAGTCTAATTGATTAAACATCAACAGATTAGCTGTGATGCAGGCTGCACCTCCACAGGCTTTCAGGCTTTGAGTAATGAGGTATGATTCACACACTGTGCCTGCTCTCTCAGCTATCACTTACTGCCTCTTTAGCCTAGCACCATCACTCAGCACGGGTGCTAGGTTACACAGCACACTGGCCATTAGTTATTAGCTTACACTGGATGATCTGTCTGTCTGTATCTTCAGGGCTATAGTAAAGATAAAAAAACTAGGGTTATTAGACTCTGCTACATCCCAAAGGTGTTATATTGGATTCTGATCCGAATGAAGGCCATAGAACTCTTGTTCATGAAGTCATGGTGCATTATCAATGTAAAGTAGCATTTTTTTCCAAATCAATCAACTGGCCATGATCAAGTGATTATTTATTGGTATTAAAAGGCCCAAACCATTACATCACCTCCACCACTGTTGACACAGAAGTTTTGCAGACATTGATTCATGCAGTTAGTCCAAATCCTAAAATCTACACACCAAGAGAAATTGATATCAATATGACCCTATCAAATCTGTTTATTTTTCATGCATCAGCACCACTTTCAAACATAAGTGGTTGAGCCGTGTTTAAAGCTTATGTAAGCTGAATTCTGAATTAGTTAAAATAGTGCTATTTGCACGCTGTATTCAGGCCACTTCGGCCTTAATGCATACCATAATTGTGTGCAAAAGAGCGATTACCCAAGTTACCAGGGTCTTAACTGACCTTTCTCATCAACAAGAAGTTTCAATTCACAGAACAGCTGCTTACAATGTTTTTTTTTTTTTATTCAACCATGTTAAGTAAACTCGAAAGACTTGTGCATGAAAATAAGACAACGTCAGTTATACAAATACTCAAAGCTGCCTGTCTGGCACCACCAATCATGAAAATATTTGGGATCATATTTTCCCCCCATTATGATGATTATGTGAACAGCAGTGAGCACTGCTGCCAAGATAACTGCATTAAAGAACAGGTTCCAAATAACCAGAAATTACATCATACAGGCACTTGTGGTCAGAAAATGCATACAGTAGTAGCACAGCATTTAAGTATATTCTGAAGTTCAAATCCAGATTTTGCTCAATTGGTAGCATTAGACCCTTAAGTACAAAGTTAAGGTTGCTCTGGATAGATGTTTCACATGCTAAACACCATGAATGCACGTCATTTACAGTAAATGGTTAACAATTGCATAGGACTCCATGGCGTGGGTGTTTTTTTTTATAATCAGACGCATACTGTGGTAATGGAAGCCTTTACACAGTCTCTACTATTCATTTTATTCAATTTAAAAAGTGGGGAAAATTCAGTGTTGTAAGCATTTAAGTTCATACATTTGTGTACAGCTCATCAGCCATGATTAGCAAGCCAGTGTTTTGTTTGGCCTTTTGGTCAAATTTGCTAGTCAGTAGTGGAAAGGACAGCAGCTCCTAACACTGTCGAATTCATCTAGTGGAATCTCATCTGCCAAAAGCAACATTACAACATATAAGCCAAACAAAAAAAATCTTCACAGCCTGTGTGATCACTACGACTTAATTGGTAGGCCCAATCAGAAACAGACTGATGAGAAATGTCATGTTTTAGTAAGAGACAGGTCTTGATTCACATTTAACAAGGAGACAGGTCTGATCATTTACTGAAAGTGGCGACATGTAAAGCAGACTAACTTAATCCAGTTCAGACTGGCTAAAAACCTGTGTGTAAGCACAAAAACATGTGAGGCTTGAAACATTGCAAAAATGTTGTTCTCAAATTGTCAACATCTGACTGAATGAATTGCAGGCTTGAAGCCTATATAATGTGAAGTCAAGTACCCTGACCGCTGCCCCATCAAAGTCTTTTATAAAATAAGTGTATTCCCTGAAGTTATACACTGCTGACAAAAATTATATTCCATATTTTATTTTGAAATATCCCCTACTTTCTATAAGCAGTATAGTTAACTGATTAATAAAACTAAAAAAAAAACTAATTTGATCAGAGGTACCCAAACCTTTGCACACTTCTGTAGTACTCAATTTAGTCAAAACTTTTTTCAATACAACAGCTCAAACTCTCAATGAAATGCACAATTTTTTCTTTAAGCGTCAGTCACATGCGCACTATGCCATTTAGTGTAAATATTATATTAATAATAACGAGGAGTTGTTAGTAGTCCTCTCAGCATGTTGAGCTAGGGATGGTTAGCCATGTTAGTTTGAAATCGCACCACCTGTGCTTTTTATATACCTAAATCCGTTTCAGGTTTAGCAAAATGTACACATTTTTAAACATGTACGTCTTAAGTAATTCACATCTTTAATTGTAATCAGAATCAGATGTGTAAATAGTTTATCTGTAGCAGATTATTTAAAGGATTACTGGACTGGGATTTCTTTATTCAGATTAAGGCTAATATGAACACTGGCTGCACGTTCACCCCTTAGCTTTAGATATTCCTGGTTAGATCCTAACCTTGGAGTCCACCTGTGTAGAGTCTCCATGGGTTTACTCTGTGTACTCAAGTCCAGCAGCACCTGCTGTGTCTGATCCAATCATACCAGAACACAAACATCCCACATTAGTGTCACTGCAGTGCTGAGAATGATCCCCTAGCAAAAATAAAACCTCATCGGTGGTAGTCCTGATGGGGCCTGACCATTAGAGGGCAGAGTAAATGAGATAAACAAATCAAGTAGATAAAGAGAGCCTACAGCCTGTAATTGTAGACCTACAAATTGCATCTATATGGTAAGTGAAGCCAATAAAGTGGACAATGGGTGTAGAAGCATTTAGGTGGTCAATGTTTTCCTTAATGGGCATACATTACAGTAATACATGGTTTGGGACATGGTTTATTTTTATGTTTCTCCTCATGCAGAGATTTGGAACATGGAAAGATAAACGGCTTACACGAACCATTCAAAACCAATCTCGCAAAAGTCTGAAAAGCTCTACAGTGAGTGCATATGCTATTAACATATGCTCCAGAAAAGACAGTAAGACAAAGAATGCTCATTCTCTGGAGATCACACTACAAGTCAGGAACCATGTCCTGCCTCACACAGATGTCTATCTGCCTTACAAAAATCATCACTCAGTATAGAAAGGGAGGTTCGCAGTGACGAGGGCAAACGAGAGCAGTGTAAGAGTGAGCTCCCCTAGGGTGCTGTAGAAAAGCTACAGCCTTTGGCACCCACTATGAAAACTGCTAGCAAAGCGTTCCAGGCATGTTGACACAGAACGGCATCAATATTTATTTCTAAGCTCATGACGAAGTGAGAGGCAGTTAAACTAATCAACAGTTTACAGTTTAACAAACTATGCATGTGTCTATTGTGCATGCTTGTGAAGTCTTAACCAATGTTTAACAGAGGGTGACATTAATAGCAAATGACTTGTTTCTGTTAGCATGGAAGTCACTGTGCACAGCCAGATGTACTCTGCAAGATTCCGTAAGTGCACCAACCAACCTTAAAGTTGCAAGCCCCAGCCAAGGTCCAAAATCAGGTACTGCTATTTACAGCATCTGGCTTGTAAGCATTACAAAAGGATTTCATTTTACTTTCTTCAAGGATGATTAGATATTTAAAGGATTGCTACTTCAAATGTGCATTTACAGTAGACTGCATAAATGTATGTAACTTCATGATTTACCACATAGGAATTATAATACTGTTTCTATAAATATTGTGGGCTAAAATGTTTGAACACGTCAAAGTTCATGAGTGACGAGTGAAAGAATGTTTAAAAGTAGGAACTCTACTTGGTTAGATGTAAAAGGCAACTAATAAACTTAAATACAACCATAAAAGGCTGACTTACTATCCTAGTCTACGTTTATGTCCATCTAAGTGCATCAGTGAAAGATTAAAGCTGCAGTGACCTACTTTTTCCAATTTGCCAGTACTTTGCTTAAAAACCTCAGCCATTAACCAGCAGTATTTATCAAGTTTATGCAGTACTTTAGAAGTTTTGAAGTACTTAGAGATGCACCAATTACAATTTTCTTGGCTGATTCCGATTTTCTTTTGGTCTAAGAATTATATGAGACAACATACAGAATCAATTTCTAATAGACAGGATCTATAAGCTGGCTCTATTTCTCTCACTAGCTTTAGCCACACAAATATTCACTGCAAAATTACTAAGTGTACTTTATTACAGCCTTGATAAGAGGCTTTCACCATTTAGTGCAAGTACAAGCAACTCAACACAAGTTGCACTTTTACATACGTACACTGTGGCAGCCTAGTGGTTAAGGTACTGGACTATGGACCAGAAGGTTTAGGGTTCAAATACCACCTCTGCCACAGTTGGGTC
>JAUZSU010182791.1:0-12471 GCA_034780255.1 Parotocinclus maculicauda | reverse complement strand
GGATTTGAACCCTGGACCTTCTGATCCATAGTCCAGTGTCTTGCCCACTAGGCCACCACAGTCCACAGCAAGGCCCTTAACCCACAATTGCTTGGATTGTAAGACTGTATGAGTTGTAAGTCACTCTGGATAAGGGCGTCTGCTAAATGACATAAATGTAAATGTAAGTCTAAGCGTGCCACTCAAGCGCCTGTCTAAATAAATGCTCGTGGTCCATTTTGAATACACTCCAGATAATCTATTGATAGTTGAACTCACAGGACATATATTACACAGAGGATTAGCTTTACTGACAGAGGTCAGTTTCTCCTGCCTCTGTGGTATCTTTATTTTGGCACTCGCTTTCCATGATTCACCATAATGACATGAAAACTTCACACCGTTATACAACAGCAACATGAAGGTTAACCTGCGGTTGGTCTTTCCTCTGACTGTGACAGATGTTCCACTCCTTCTGTCTATACTGGCTTTGCATTGGTTACCGATGTTCCGCACATGTGCTTTTCAGCTTACTGAGCGTACAGAGGTCCAGCTTTAACAAATGAGGCAAGGCTGTTTATCTGGGGAAGAGCTTTTCTGATCACACCAAACCTTGGCATTTATTTGTCTTGCTGGAGGACGTTTATGATGCGAGATACGCTCAAGCTCCTGTGCATATGCACGTTGGACCGCAGATGGATTTTTACGGTGTACTCACTGGAAGTTTCTGTTTGTTTGCCTGGGTGTGTGTTTATATTGGTCTGTTTTCAGCTTGGATTTGCTCCAGGTTGTTTTCTTGAAGGCTGGTAGCTTTAACTGTCCCCCTGCATAATGTTGGCATGTCGGTTTGGACAAAGAAAGGTGTTTGTCATTGAACAGGATGAAAGTGATGGGTTTGCTGAGTTTGGAGTCCTCAAGGAGAAAACCTGCTGTGAAGGATCTCATCTGTGCTCTGGAATTTGTCAGGCTTCAGCATCCGCAACGCTTCCTGCTGCCCTGCCAGTGTTTTCCTCATCTGAGTATAAATATTGACCTGGAATCTTTAGGCCAAACACATAGCGGTACATGCGAATGAGGCATTTTTACAGCATATAAATAAAGCTCTTAAGCATAGTAGGGTAGGCCTAATTCGGTCTTGACTCGAACGCACAATCAGTGGTGAGCTCTTAATGACTTGGAGAGTGATCAGCACAGCTGTCTCTCATTAGAAAAAATCACAGTGATAAGGTGGCTGGAATTTAATTGCACTGTGCCCTCCTCACCATTCTGATTTTCCATACATTGCCAGCATTTAAAGGCCTTACTGTCCAACAGAGAGCCACTTTAATCACTGCAACATGCCTGCTGACTTAGCAAGTCAGCAGAGTTCACTTACACGCTGCCTTGTATCTGCCGCTGGCTTGCAGACAGAAACCTCTTTCGTGTAACTTTATCGCCGTTTCCTATGTCACCACCCAAAATTTGTCCATGAGTTGACTTCCTAGTGGCCACGATTAGGAAGTTAGTGGAAAAACACACTATGATGTCAGGCTTCGCTACTTGGCCAGCTTCAAAGGGCAATGACTGCACACTGCCAATGAGAGGAAATCTGCCATGCGTTTCCAGTAAGCACTCATGATGCTGACATGAGAGGCTTTTCAGTTTATTGCATTGATTTAACTGGTATTTAGTTAACATTTAGTCAACATTAGTACTGGGTAAATACTGAACAAGTATAAAACATGAATCAAAAAGGTAAGGGCATTTTTATACAGTATAGCATTAGGGACAGGGTTAGGACTGGGTCAATGGGAGGTATCAGCCAGAGATACACTCCCCTCACCCTGACCTAAGACTGACCAGTCTTCATGTTAGATGAAACGTCTTTTACAAAGCAAACTGATTAGATACATCCACCCACCCATCAGTAAGATTTAATTCAGAGAAAGAGGTTTCATATGACTGACATTACAGATTCGTAGAAAGGCTTTCACCGATACGTAAATATAAATAATTTGACGCAACCTCTGCCACTGTTTAAATTATCAAACAACCAAAATATTTTTCCTGCAACTACAACCCATAGCATATTATTTAGGCCTCACCTCCCTTAGACACAGCCAATAATGTGTCTGTACGATCTAAGAATCCACCAGAAGGCTTCACCAGGAGTCAAACCCTGATTACCATGGTGGTTAGCCATAAGTTTTACTTGGATGTACTCTTTGAGGGAATGTTTGGATTATTTGGGTGGGCAGCAACAGAAATGTTGCTTTTACTAAATATTTGGTTCTGATATGTTTTTAACCATTTTAGCAAGAGTTGAAATAACTTTATTTTAAATGACATTTGATTCTCCAGCTCATCACCAAATTCCAAATCAATGTAACACTTTTGGTTTATAACATTTCTATTTACAGCATATGCCCTTATTCAACCCAATTTGAGTATTATTTTACAAGGTATAGACCAAGCAGTTATTTGTTAAAAGCCTTTCCTAAGGCTTCAACAGTGGCAGTTTGGCCAGGTCAGGACATGACCACTCAGCATTCTGGTCAACAGGCGAGTATCTTAACCACTGAGCCAGCACTGCAAATAGATTTACAGCATTTAGCAGATGCCCTTATCCAGAGCAACTTGCAACTGATATAAACTTACAAAGTACAATCCAAGCATTTGTGGTCAAAGGCTTCACTTAGGGACCCAACAGTGGTGGCTTGGCAGAGGTGAAAAATAAAAACAGGACCTTCTGGTCAATAGTCCATTATATAAAACCATAACAGTTGTATCTTTAATTCTTGTTTTGACCTACTCTTAATGATCATGACAGTTACTTAAAAGGTTACTGAGCGTAAATGTATCCTTACTATAGAACTTGTACAAAGACCCTGGTAACCACACTGCTAACCACATCATCAAATAAATAGACGAGGTGGTCTCGGCTTACTCTGGGTTTCCTCCTTCAAGTGAGCAGAGGAGATGTATACCTTTAAACATTTGCCTGATTTTTTTATTGCCAGTTTATGAAGGCATTAAAATAAAATTTAGATTGGAAAATGATGTGGTTTTTATTCATCTTATTGTTTTATGTACTATTGAATTCCGGATCTTTTAAAAGGCATTCAAATCTCTGGCTACCAAGGTTTGTTTCCTCGACAAGGGATTAATGAAAGGGCATATATCTGTATACATAATATATAATAAATAATATATAAATAAAGGCATAAATACTGGCAAGACTGAAACTGCAGTCATTATTAAATACACATGAGTTGCTTAAGATATACAGAATATAAACACTCGGTTTTGAGAATGATACATTGTGTTATGGAAAGGCATGGCATGCTTTTGTTTTCCCTTTGAGAACCTTACGGAAGTCCTTCCTCCTCCATTATCCCCAGCCCCCAGCTGCCTATCCTTGGCCTTTTTGCCCTTCTGCTTCCACTTACCATGCATCCTCAGCAAAGCTCCTCCTGAACCAGATAAAATGTGGCCATGGCCCAGCATTTTGCTCTCCTCCACAATGGCTCCACCAACAGAGCATGGAAAATCAGGCTCAAACTATTTCCACATGAGGTGTTTTACGGCTCAAGAAGGAGAGAAATCAATATTTGAATCTTGTTAATATCAGTGCACATGATACATAAGTGTGACTAGGCTAAACACTAGTGGTGTTCCGATCGATCAGTCATCGTTCATTATGGGATAATTTCAGCAATAAAGAATGTGATGTATGCCAGCAAATCATAAACAAACTTGTTTGCCGGGTGGAACCTTTACATGGTCTGGGAGAGTGATGTAAAGTTTGCATCCTGCAACACATGCAAAGAGGAAAAAAAATATGTTGTGGGGGAAACACATTAAAATGCTTTAACACAACTAATTGAATATGTCGTTTAAAGAACAAACACTTGGCAGAGTATGGTGAGTTTTCGAGGCTCATTGCAAAGAAAAAAAAAGTAGGCATCTGGAATGTGATCGGCACTCATGGGTGATCGGTATCGGAATTGGCAGCATAAAACATGATCGGAGTGTCCCTACGAAACACAAATGAAAATGCCTTTGTAAGCAGGAGAAACAATAGTGATATTAATAATGCAGCTCAATTTCTCAATAGGAGTAAACAGAGGAGATTAATATGCTTAATTTCCAGTTTTTTACAAAAGCTGGGTGATCATAACTGTTGTTTATGCCTGATATGAGTTAATCTTTCTTCGGGCTAAATTCTGGCCTTTACAGGGACTTAGAAAGGAGTCACAACAACAAATACAGTTTCAGGAATCAGAAACAGAAATGCATTTTGTTGTTACAGAAACAGATATAGAGTCTCTAGTGCTGTCAAAATTAAAACATTAACACATTCAGTTAATTCTACATCCTGTAGACAACTTCCTGTTGTTGGAAGCAAACACATGTGCCTCCAAACAATTCACAATTTGACATAAGTCATGCGTTTGGCATGTGGAAGGAAACCGGAGTACCTAAACCCACCAAAACGCACACAGACATGAGGAGAACATATAAACTTCTGTTCAATTATCAGTTTAATATGAATGGTCTGTAATTACAATAAAAACCAAAAGACCAACATAGCAACATAAAATTCGTCTCATATTACTTCTTATGTTTTACTGATATGCGTGATAATGTTTCTGTTTTAATGATATCTTAATAATATGTTTTAAAAGATGGCTCAAAAACATCATTGTAATATATTTTTATACTGTATAAAATATGTTATTATGAATACATTTTGATTAAATGAAATGCTAATAGTGAACTCATATGGCAGGTATGATGGGAAATAATTTCAAAGCAATCTAGATGCACACTTGAAGTTAGTGCCCATGCAAAATCCCAAGTCTTTGCAACATCATAGTCTGTGACTACTTTGCGAAAAAAAATTATGTTGTGGATTTTGTCTAGTGAAGAGGTCTTGTGGCTTGGTAGTGAGTCTTTGCAACTGACATTACTGTAGATCTGGCAGTTGTGCTCTGACATGTTACATGGCAAGCAGGCATAGTACGAGTGAGCACTTAAAGCATGCATGGCTCCCAGATCCCAGATGTTGCCACATATCCATACAGCACAACTTGTTGGAGTGCCCCAATGTCTTGGTCTTAATTTTATATACTAATAAGAAGCGTGAAATAACCTGGCGATATCCACATACATTTTACAATGTAATAAATATGGATAGGGGTCGCTCTTTTTTGAAGGAATCTTAAAACATGACTTTAGTCAAGATGTATTGCATGAAAGACGAGATTGATGATAAATTGCTTTGCCGATTCATATTTTTAGTGTTCGTTGGAAAGAAATGCGAGTTTGGGGGCAAGTGTAGAAATTCGTGAAGCATTTCCTTTCCTAAAATCATAAATTACATCCAATAAAATCATATTTTTTTGTGAGTTCTGCTCATTATCTATAGCACCTTTAAGCCCAAAACAGAGCTTTTATTTTTATAAACAGAAAGAAGCTTAGCAGCTAGCCAGATGTTTACTCTATACAGGATGATAAGGTAAATCCACAGTCCTCTCGTGCAGTTTCAGTATTTGGCACAGAATGTCCTGGTTTGTTGGAATGCAGATTGTTAAAAACCACATGCTTGATTAACGGTGCGCTCAAGGTCATGAGCCTCAATGCATTGTCAATTATGGGAATATTAAAGAACAAGCTTCCCACTGAGTCTAATTGTTGTGCAGTGAGGCTCTAACCCTGGGACACGGGGATGAAATCGAAACCTACCCATTACCCAATTTACTGTAAGAAATTAACTGTAAACAACATGCTGATTATCTTCCCAGTACAGAATTTACTAAGAGTTCAGGATTGATTTGCAATTCACAGAGACAGAGAAGTACAAATTCATTATATTGTTTTCTTTTTTTATGTTTATACTTTTTTTTTAAATAGGCAATAATATGCATGGCTGCATGCAAAGAATTTTTATATCATTATTACATTTATGGTTTATTTACTAGCCAAATCTTGTATAAAAACACATTTAAACTCAATGTAAAATTTTAAATAGATGTTTCAAATAACAGTAAGTGGTCATATTCAGACGAAAAAATGTGACCAATTAGAATCAAGGATGCTGTAAATGTATTTAAAATACGGTTCAAAATAATATTTGTATGCACGTGCATAACATAACGTGTTTTAACATCTGCATTACATTCTGTGAAACAGGAGGACAAAGTGTATTGGAGATATTATTTCCATCAGCACAGAATCCCCCATCCAAATCGCAAACTATCATAATCATGCTAAGCCTTTTTTAATTCACAGAAATGTACTGTTACAAAAAGACATAACACTTAAGATGGTGGTATAATGGACCTGCTAATTTTGTAAAGAGGAAACATTGCATTTATAGACAATTTCTATAGTTATAAGATCGAGAGAATATAGAGGTAATGGGAAGAAACGAGTACTACTTGCAATAGGACAGACACATAGACTTACAAATGCCATTTGCAAATAAGTACCTGATAGCCATCCCCACAGACATAAGTAACAAAAAAGGTCTCACAAAACACCATTTAGATTTAGAACAGTCTCTAGTCCAAACAAGCAAGCTAGCAAGTACATAAGTTAGTTACACACGTGCATGCACAATAAGTAAAATTGTCATTGTGATTTTAGAAATTAAAGTACATCATTAGAAAGTGCACACATGTACAGTATAGAATAGTATTAATGAAAATATGTTTTGTGAGATTTGTATATATATATATATATATATATATATATATATGCTAAAAGTGCTGTGTCCATCTTTGCTTATAACAACGCATGCACAATGCATGTTTCCCCAGTACAACTACACAACTGCAATACATTCTTATTGAAAAGCTGTAACCTTTGCAGCTCGTTTTTAACACCCACTTAATCGCGGCAAAGCGATTCCAGTTTAGAACATAAATCAACATCAAATAAGAGTAATGAAACACAGCAACTTTGAATAGAGTTTAAACAAGAACTGTCTCCAGTACCAGTGGTTTACTCGTATTATAATTTGTCTCCAACAGCTTTATAGTGCAGTTATTGGCTCCCCTGCATGTAATACTTTGTGTTTAATAGTTTTCTAATACTCTGATTGCAAATATTACAGCACTGAAGTTTCCTATAATGCGTGATGAGTCAAGGAATCTGAGACAAATCAATATAGAATCTCTCCAGATCGTCTAGTTTTACTCTCTTCTTCAGCACAGGTTTTAATAGGGTTTAGAATAGGGGACCAACGTGGCAATGCCAGGAGCACGGATTCTGAGGTCAAGAAACTATTTTTGTGGATTTGGATGTATGTTTTGGATCATCATCATCCTAGGAAATCCACTCATGACAGTCGGTAGTTTCTTGGCTAAGGATTTTCAAATCTCCTCCTATTTCAGCGAGAAATTGGTGCCATGTATTCTAACAAGGTTGCCAGGGTCTTTGGAATATAAACAGCTCATATCACAGAACCTACACCATACTTAATCATGAGGTTTGGATTACATTCTGTATAGCCAGCCCACCCTTTACCTCAAATCCACCTTAAGTATTTGATGCCAAAACACTCATCTAACCACAGAATCTAAACCTAGTTACAGTTTCAGTAGCATCTAGTGCACCTCAGAGGATTATGTTTGTGGTTAGTTGAAGGAGAATGGTTTCTTGTGGTAGACAGTTTTTTCTCTAACCAACTGTACACATGAATTAAATACACCCCATACACTAAAATACACTCTTTAACAGCTCTGGTTGTTTTGAACTTGTAAATTATTTCACAATTTTAATATCCATTGCCTGATTTCTGAAATTCAACAGCAATTTTGTAAGCATCTGAATCTGTTTCTAAATATCTAAAGGAATGTGGCCTCTGTGTCACCTCATGTTTATAGCTCAGTGACCCAATGAAACAGGAAGTCATGGATGACCGCTTAAGAGTCCTCAGGTGAAAATACAAACATTATAAACAGTTTTCAGTTACATTTTACATTGTATGTGATAATTTTACCCATCTTTACAACCAATTCTAAAGCTGATAAATAATACTTGGATAAATTCGTATCCCTAATCGGGATAATGTTGAAAGCAATTCAATTTCTCTGAATATATAATCCTCATTTGACATGGTGAAGTCAGGAATCTGTGCTTACTCAGCAAAGACCAGCCTATGTTTTGTTTTGGATGCTGGTATGCCAGTTTCAAGTTCAAGATGGTATATGCAGCTAGTGCTGGTCTGGAGCTGGTTTAGCTGGACTTGGAAGTTGTAAATAATTGAGAATGTTCTATATTTCGGCTTAAATATGACCTAAAACATACTCAGAGTTTTGTTTGCATTAAAAAACTGCAAAAATCATAAATGTAGACACCCAGTTAAGCAAACGAGACAAAATATTATACCTGGTAAAATCAAGCGATACAGTGTTATATATAGTCAAACATAGCTTTTTTTAATTATAAATTACCAAAAGTATGCGTTTAATATCTGATGTGACCTCTCTGTGCACTAATAACTGCAGTTACAGTTTCCAGTAACTGATCAGACTTGCATATTTGCTTGAGACATTTTAGACCATTCCTCTGCACAGAACACCTTCAACTCTGGGCTCTTGGCGGGTTTCCTTACATGTACTGCTTCCACAGCATTTCTATTGGATTAATCCAAAACACATTCTCTGGAGATTCAGTCCACGGACAGATGTCCTAACATTTTCCTTTCGAATTTGCTTCTATAATTCAGAATTCATTTTTCAATCAATTATGGCAAGCAGTCCTGGGACGGATGTAGCAAAATGGCCCTAAACCATGATAATATCAGCTCCACCTTTCACAAATGGGATAAAGTTCTTATGCTGGAATGTAGTGTTTTCATTTCTTCAGAGTTAACCCTTCTCATTTAATCTAAATAGCTCTATTTTGGTCTAATCCATCCAAAAAAGATTTTCTAATAGCATTTCGGATTGTCAATGTCCCATGTTCTTTTTGGAGAGTAATTTGTTTCCCCATGCAACCCTATCATCTATAAACTTTATGTTGGTCATGCACAGATTGAATAAAATTAATCAGACTTTAAAAATGACATTCTTATTAACTGTTAATTTAGGATGTTTAGATAGGGGGTGAAATGTGGTGGCCTAGTGGTTAAGGTACTGGACTATGGTTTAAATCCCACCTCTGCCAAACAGTTGGGTCCCTAAACAAGGCCCTTAACCCACATTTGCTTGGACTGTAAGACTGTATTACTTGTAAGTCGGTCTGGATAGGGGCGTCTGCTAAATGCTGTTAATGTAAATGTAAATTTCTTTAAACCACAAAAGACCCAGAATATTTTTGTCTAGATTGTTTAAATGGGTCCTGTTATTCTACATTGTTTTTGTACATTGTGTACACAGGAATACAAAAAATGCTAAAGGGCTCACATACTTTCAAGCACCACATTAATAGAACAGAGCCTTCACCATTAAGCTACAACAATTTATGATAAGCTTTTGCAAAATGACTTACAATTGAAAAGTAGAGTGTTAAGGATTTTGCTCAAGGGCCTCACAGAACCTGGATTTTAGCTCACAATCTTCTGGCTCAGAGCACCATCTCATTGCTCATTGACACAAACCGAGGTTCCGTATGAGCTAAACATTAAGTTCTCCACGATTATTGACTGTAAGAATTAAATTGAAACCTTTTCTTCTTTAAAACATATGGAAGCAATGTGGTAATGAAAGTGGGCTCCTTTACACATTTAATTAGCTTGTTCCCCATACGTTTGACTTAAATTTAATTACATACTTTCCCATAGTCCTGAAAGTAAAACCTTATGTTTTGTCGTCTCTCGTAATTAATAAAAAGAAAGTAACAAGAAAGACAGACTGACAGCTTGGCTAGCCAAGTCAATTTCCAGCTTCTTACGTCTGAGCTGTGCCTAAGTTTTAGCTACTTCACAAGCAAACTTGGCGTCAACTGCTAGCTTGACAGCTAATATTTCAACTAATAAAGCATCTTCTTGTGTAAGGATTTTTTAAAAAAGTCTTTTCTTTTGAAGCTCTGTCATTTTTGCGTATGCTAAAGTTCATGATTAATAACACGCGTAAACAATTTGGCATTTGCATTCAGTGCTAGCTTGCACGTTACTAAATTAGCAATCCACTTACTTTTATAACTGCCAAATCAAGTTCAATAGAGGTTAAGACTAATGCTTCAGATACAGTTTCAGTTAAAATTAGCTTCAGTAGTTTGTATGAATATAGCTTCTAACTGTATCAAAATGCAACATCTGTACCTAGGCATGCTAATAAGTATACACGGTGTTCAAACCATACACCCCTAACTTGCCACTGCATTGTCATTATTAGTGTTGGGCTGTGAATGGACCATCACATGTGTACTGGTAGTATGATGGTCGCTTTCTAATGACACACAGGGTAGAAGGTAGTGACAAATAGTCTATTGCAATATATGGGCTTCAGTCCTGAAAATTTTGCAAACAAAAAAAAATTGCAAACAGTTTAGCCATAACAGTAAATAATACTGACAATGTAATGTTTCGAGCAAAGTTCGACAGGAAAACCTTGGATTCTGGCATTCATGTGGATGCGTACTTTGACAAGTAACATCTCCCTTAAAATGTTACTAACCAAATCCACCCTCTTATGGCATCTGTATTCCCTAATGGCTTTTCATTCAGCAGGATATTGCACCTTGTCACACTGCAAAAATGCTCATGACTTATTTGCAGAACATGACAAAAAGTTCAAAGTGTTGTCTTTGGCTTCCAAATTTCTTAGATCATAATCCAAACAACTATTTCTATTATTTCCAAGTCAAACATCTCACAACTACATGGACCTGTTTGTAACATTTTGGTGCAAGATTTGGCACACAAGAAGCAGGCAATTGGTCTGATGAGTCCCATTTTTATTGCACATTAACAGCTGGGTTTGTGTGCACTTATTACCTGGTGAAGTAATAGCACCATGATGCACAGTGGGAAGAAAGCAAGGAGACAGCGGGACAGTTGCCCAGTGTTAGATAGTCTGAGATGGTGTGGGCAGTGTTCTGCTGTGCATTTATATAGACATCAATTTGAGATGAGCTACATAAACATGGTTCCAGATCATGTACTGTATATATACCACGCGCTTGGATGTTCTTCCGGCTCGGCGTCGCTCTGCTGGTCTCCATCAACAGAAACCAGTCCCACCAGAGTGCAGTAACTCCCTCCATCGGTTGGACATTAGGAGACGATGTGCCTCCAAGGACCTCCCACTGAGGACTCATTTTATAATCTATTTGTTTTATAATTTAGTTTATTTATTTTACTACTAATATAAATTTTATTATTAATTTGTTATTGATTTAAATTATTTACCTAAATTTGCTATGATTTAATATACTTCTAAGTATTTATTTAATTAATATCTAGGCCACCCATGGAGGTCGGGTCCCCTGTTGAATCTTGGTCATCCCAAGGTTTCCTCCTACCACTTTCAGGGAGTTTTTCCTTTTCACTGCCGCCCTAGGCTTGCTCAACTTGGGATTGTCCTTTTAAGATCATGTAATATTGTAAAGCTACTTTGGGAAAATGCACCATCGTAAAAAGCGCTATAGAAATAAAATTAAATTGAATTGAATAATGACCATATCTAACATACTGTTGACAATGGGACCCAAAAATTTCAAACTTGGATTCACCTCTCCAAATTCCTGTTCTCCACTGATCTTCATTCCAGTCTTTGTGAGCTTTAGCATATTCACTCTGTTGGCCTTCCAAAACAGTGGTTTCTTGGCTGCTACCCTTCCAAATAGACCATTCCTGGTCAAGCTTCTTCAGACTGTAGAACAGTTAACTTGGCATCCCAGTAAAGCTGCCAGATGCTGCAACTGATCAAGTGTAAGAGTAGGTGACACTAAATCTTTGCCAGTGTAAATTACAGAAGCAGTTTTTTTTTAATAATTTCCAGCTCAAATACTCAAACCAGCTCATGTGGCACAAACACTCCAAATCGCAGAGATAGCATTTTTCCCCCTTTCTGTTGAATGATCATGAACATACCAGAGATCTTGTATCTGCATTGCACTGCTACCACATGACTGATTAGAACTTTGTGTGAATAAATACTGTAGGTGTACGTGCTATTAATAAAAAGCTTAGTGAGTCTATACAAGAGTATGAGTGTGCCATAGAATACACAGCATTACATTTTGTTGCTGTGTTGTACAGGGAAGAATGTGTGTGCACCCTGGAAGTGGAGCAGTGTCCATTCGTGTTTGGCCTGGGCAGTGAGGATTCTGAACTGGTCCTGGACGATACAATCCAGCTCACAGAGGGAGTTAAGACGAGAAATAGACACATATTCCTCTTCAGCGATGTGCTGGTCATCGCTAAGCTCAAGTAAGAATGCAAGAAAGCAACCCACACACAAACAAATGTACAGATGGTCTCCGCAGTGGCGGTTCTAGACCAAAATCCCCAGGGGGGCCGAGGTGGGGCCAGTGTGTTTTTAAGGGGGGCACATTTAT
>JAUZSU010182780.1:0-12471 GCA_034780255.1 Parotocinclus maculicauda | reverse complement strand
ATGACCTGGCCCCGAACAGCGCTAACACCACGCCTTTATAGGACGTGAAGCAGCTGTTCGGGATCTGGGCATAATTAGGTTAGTGGATATTAAGCCGTCCTACCGATGACTCTGTAATGGCGACCGGTGAGGACAGCTGAACGCACGGGGGGAGGTAGGAACCCTAACATTTATCTGGTCAAATTAATTTGTTAATAAACATCCATAGCTGCATTTCAGGCTGGTAACACATTTTTTTTTAAAGTTGGGATGATAACGCATTTACACTTTGAAATGTTGCCATTCCTTCTCACAATACTTAAAATATGTTTGGGAACAAAGGATACTGAGTGATTTAGTGTTTCAGGTGTTATTTGTTATTCTTTCTGCAAACATGTCTTAAGATGTGCAAGAGTACAGAGTTATCGTTGTTGCGTTGTCGTTTCAAAATTCTTCACAAATTCTCTATTCGGGTACAGGTCAGGACTGCAGACAGGCCAGTACAGTAACCGTAGCCTCTTCTTCCACAGCAATGCCTTTGTAATGAGTGTAGCATGTGGTTTTGCATTGTCTTGTTGAAAGATTTATGGATATCCCTGAAAAAGATGACGCCTTGAAGGCAGGCATAAGCAGTACTAAGCAATAAACACAAAGAAACAAAAAGCCTAAACACATTAAGTAAATAATGGAATGTCGAGGAATATCACGAACCAGAGGCAGAAATGAGGCAGAACTGAAAGTCAAAACCTTGCATTGCCATGTAATCTGAATATGGAGCCAAAGTTTTATTTAGTGAAGCACTTATTTCAGATCCTTTAGTCAGTACTTAGTTGAAGAACCTTTGGCAGTGATTACAACCTCCAATTTTCCTGGGTGTGATGCCACATGGTTTGCACTCCTGGATCTTTGCCATTCTTCTCTGCAGATCCTCAAAATCTTCTCAGATTGGTTGGGGACAGATGGTAGAACAGCCATTTCAGGTATTTGTACAAAGTAGTAACTGAGTTTAAGTCAGAGCTCTGGCTGGACCACTCAAGGACATTTGGAGAGTTTTGTTTATGCCACTCCTATGTTGCCTTTGTTTTGTTCTTAGCATCATTTTCTTGTTGGAAGGGAAATATTTTGTGGTCAGTTTCTTTAAGATTATCTCTCTACCTCTTTATCCTTGCTTCATGTGACAATCCAGACCAGACCAGACCAGTTCCCTCAACTCTAGACTAGTTTTCCTGTCCCGGCTGCTGAAAAACACCCCCACAGCATGATGCTGCCATGACCATGCTTCACTGTAGGGATGGTAATGGGCAGGGGATGAGCAGTGCTTGGATATCCTCCAGATATGAGTATAGAGACCAGAAAGTTCAATATTGGTTTTATCAGAATGGACAATTTTGTTTCTCACTGTGAGAAACATAGTCCTTTAGGTGCTTTTTGTATTTTTATTTACTTTTTTTAACTCCAGGTGGGTTTCCATGTGTATTTTACTTAGGAGTGGCTTTTGTCTAGCTACTCTGCCATAAGGTCCAGATTGGTGGTGTGCTGCAGTGATGGTTGACCTTCTGGAAGTTTGTCCCATCTGCACACAGGATCTTTGGAGCTCAGCCAGAATGACTAATGGGTTCTTGGTCACCACTCTTACCAATATTATTCTCCTTTAATTACTTAGTTTTGTTGGGGTGGCTAGCTGTAAGTAGAGTCCTGGTTCAGAAGTTTTTACATATAAGAAATATGTAGGTCACTGTGCTCTTTTGAAGTTTCAGTGCAATTTTTTGTAGCCTTCATCAGATCTGTGCCTTCACACACCTGTGCATCTTGTCTCTGAGCTCTGTTGGCAGTTATTTTCTCCTCAATGCTTGATTTCTGCTCTGATATGCACTGTTAGCTGTAAAATCCAATATAGACAGACGTGTGTCTTTCCAAACCATGTCCAAAAAGCTGAGTTTACCACAAGAAATCAAAAGAAATGGGAGGCTCTTACAAGCTTAATTTCACGTGTCTTAGCAGAGGGTTTATACTAATGTCCAATTTTAGCTTTTCTTTTTTTAATAATTTGCTAAATTATCTCTCTGTTAAATTTCCCTGAGGGGATCAATAAAGCCCTATTTTCGTTAATTAAAAAACTTACTTATTACTGCTTATCATCAGAAGGGATATGTTTGACTTATTGATTAAAATAAAATAGACACAAATGTTTTCGTAAAATCCATTCCACATATGCAATCCATGTGTAAATGACAAAGATTCACTTGAGCAAAGATTATGTGCAGTTTAAATGCAGATAATTCTAATTATAAAATCTCAGCTATGTATTCACTTTAAATGCAGCCATTTTAATAATATTTACACATATGTACTTAAGCATTTTTGATCACCCTATGTATTTATAACAAGAATATCTATAAGATAATAGAGGAAACACTCCTAGTTCCTCAGTACAGGAAAATGTGTAGAAACTGTTATACTTTGTTGCAAATTTAGTTCAGAGTATATGCAAATACCATCGAGGCAGTTTAGCTGGTTCATTGCAGTTGGCCAGAGGCTTGCTCTTGAAAAAGCTCTTGACCTCATGGCCTTCCCATGTGCAACCTTAGTGAATTTTGTTGATAAACCCTGTTGCAGAGGGATGAGAGGACGGCTGAGAATAGCGCCATGGCTCCAGAATGCCGCGAGCTCTCTGGAATGCCAGGCTGACCCTGCAGCCCTGGGCCTCCTGAGATTCTGAACAAGGTTGAAGGATCTCCCATACAGCTGCCAGAGGAAGAAACACATGCACACCAGCATAATACTTCATCACTTACTTAGCACACAATAAAGAGCAACAAATACCTAAATTACAGTATTTCAGGTGATATGGAATGGGTTTTCCTACATTTTATCATATTATTTTTGTTTACCCGCTTAAATCAGGGAGTCTATTACCATGAATTTAATAAATCGATATCTACAGAAAATAAGATTTTTTCAGGAATCCATTCAGTGAGTATACATGCACCTAATCTATCTATCCATCCATCCATTCATTCTGTTCATCAATCTACCTATATATAATAAAAAAAACTAATAATCCAGATTTACTCTGGCAGTAATCTGATTTCTACTTTGCAACCAACTATTAATCTTAAAGAAGTATGTGACATAAACTTCTAATAAATTTAAATCCAGGGTTTTGTGCAAAAAAACCCTTCACCCTTTTTGCAAGACACTACACATTGTTCTCAGTGGTACATACAGTGCCGGAATTTTTAAAATCTTGTCATCCTTTGGAAAGGATAATCACCAAACCCCAAACCCTATATATTCATAGTGCTGTTCGGTGTTGAACACTTCTGTGTGTTGTTGGTTGGTAGAAATATTCATATGGTGGTGTATGTCCGTGTGTCATTTGGGAAAGAATAAAGTGGTTGCAATGATAGAGATTTGCAAGAGCTGTGAATTTTGAGTTTGCGGTTTGTTTTTAGAAAATGAGCCCCACATTTATAAAACGTGTGAACATGGAATTAAAAGTGTAAAAGGGATATGCAAAGAACTTCCAACAAGTACCCATGCATACTTGAAGGTTCTACAAGGAATACTTAGAGGAAAAGGAAAGCTGATTTTGTGAGGGAAGATAAACTTAAATCTTTGGTGGCTCAGAGCCAGCTGTAAACAGCATTGTCAGAAGAGATGAGCTCAGTCCTGAGTGGGACTTGCAAGGTGAAGGTCGAGTGGTGCATTTATGGAAAAAAAACAGGCACCGGGGATGTACTCATGTTGCTCGTCGTGAGCCTGGATAACTACATGTGACATATCCAATATGTTGTGTTGATGCGCTTGACCCCTAACAGGAACAGCCAACATCATGAGTAATTTTGGCATTGAATATAATTTGCACTTTTCCATACAATGTCCAAGAGAAAATATTTTAGTCTGGTTAAGGGATTATTAAAAGTGAAGTAATGTAGCAAAAATGTTTACCAAAATGTATTAGTATGTTTTTTCACCCTTTTTGCTGCTACAACAACCTTCACTTTTGTAAGAAGCAGATTATTAAACAGGCTGTGACAGGGCAGGCACTGATGTTGAACAGTATGGCCTGACTGACAGGTGCCATCTCAGTTCATATCTGTTGGGCCTGTTAGAGTTAAGATTAGACCAACATGTCGCAATCTGTGTACTGATTTCTTTATTATGAGGGTAGTAATTAATTTGAACCTGTCACATGCATTATCTGAAACCAACAAACAGAGCCAAGTCCATGAGAGTGACCTTCTCACTATTACCACTAATTCATAATGGACCTGGATGGGGTTATTATTTGTGAGGAAGCTTGGCAGTCTTTCAAGAAACATGGCATAAGGTTTTTATAGGTTTGATCTGTGTCACCTTTTCCCTGTGCTAAACATGCACTTCCACATGTTCTTGTAGAGGGCAACAATGTCAGCACCTCCTCATAACCCTAGATTTATATTTAAAGTCAATCAGGTCGTCCCCCCACCCTCCTGCTCTATCTTGCTGTTTCTGTCATTGTTGTTTCATCTGCTGACTGACCTCCTGCATTCTATATGACATACAGAGATGCACTGTGTTTGCAGCGTATAGCATATTGAGCATTTGTAGTAAGAGAAATCATTTAACTAAAAAGTGTATTGTTTTAAGTTTTGACATTGTTCGTAGAGGGACAGTGAGAGACTTTTAGGACAGGAACATTAAGCATGCTCAGACAGCTGAACTCATTTTTTATCTCCGCACCTGCTGTGCTCCCCTGTTCCCACTTAGCAATAGAAACAGAGGGGCACAGCCAGAGCAACTCATGCAAGAAGGGAGAATAGCCCTGAGGTTACTGCCACCTGCTATATGACAGTGAGAAATGTAGCTGTGTCTGTTTGTGTTAGATTTCGTCCTTTGATCTACAAATAATAATTTCCTATCCTGGAAATAAAAGGGTGAAGGCAAGCATGTACCCCGTTATGCTGATATGTAGGGTTTGCTATTGCTGCACCAGTGAATGATCCAACATCCGCCTCCCCTTCCTCAGACCCAGCTATTCATGTCTGTGTGATGTCTGACCTAGCCAAAAGGGAGTCAACCCTGGGTCCTGCAATTCTAGCAAACTGCTGCTTGAATGTGACTCATATTAACAAAATGAAAATAAGTTGTTTATATTGTTACTTATTGATATGAACTGTTATAGATTTTTAAGATTTTTAAACTGTACTGTCATATTGCTTCAAACTGAAAACACTATCTCACTGCCTTATTAATATTATTAGGGTTTAAAACACTAAAAGCTGACATCTGCTCCACATTCCACCCCACAGAGCTGCTGGAAACAAGAACCATCCGGCCTTTCAGCTTCTCTTTTAACACCAGTGACTACCGGATCCTCCATATGGACCAGGACCAGGGACGACTTTACCTGGGAAGCTGTGAATATGTAGTCTCACTGGACATGCAAAACATCAACAAGGAGCCACTCATTGTAAGATCATTGAATATTATAAACATTACTTTCCCTTTGGGACAGTTGTTTGCTGACATAACAAACATAGCAAAATAGCAGAAAGACCACCAATTACATAAAATCATCACATACCCTGTTATATGTTAAGTATGGTTTACTGTTTAAAATGTAGTGCATAATATTAGATTTCACATTTGATCTTAGATCCACTGGCCTGCTACATCCCAGAGAAAAGCAGAGTGCAAGATGGCAGGGAAGGGAGGACACGTAAGTCTTTCATTAGTCCTTTCAGTGTGATAAATCCTTCATGTCGGTTTTAGGGGTTTGGATGATCCTTCTGTGTGGTTAAAGGAGATGAATAATTATTTTTTTTGCAGGGAGAGTGTGCAAATTTTGTACGTCTGATCGAGCCATGGAACAGGACTCATCTGTATACATGTGGCACTGGAGCTTACAAGCCCATTTGCACCTTCATCAACAGAGGCTGGAGAGCCGAGGTGAACACTCTCACACACACACACACACACACACACACACACACACACACTATTCTAGTGGGGAAATGACTGATTACTGTATTACTGTAGCGAATGCTTTACCTACATCTAATCCAAATCTTTTGACTCTTTTGGTTTTTCAAAAATCTAAAAAATATCAGTTTACATAAAAAAGCAGTCTGTTTTCACAGTGATATATACATGTGCCCTCCCACACACTCACACAGCTCTTTCTTTCTGTTATTGTGGGGATTTTCCGTAAAATAATATGTTACACCCTTTGTTTAAAAAAACATTGTGGGGACCAGATGATTATCTAATGTGAGGACATTTGATCCCCACAAGGACAAAACCCACCCCCTCCTCTCAAACCCCCTCCCCTCAAGACATCACTCACACACACACACACACACACACAATTTCTTCTTAGAGCAATGTTAAACTTCTTTAAAAATAACGAATTTCCACAATGCAATCACAGTCAATTCTTTTGCATCATGTATGTGTGGGTGTTCAGGAGTATCTCTTCCGTCTGGTCCCTGCCTATGTGGACTCTGGAAAAGGGAAATGTCCCTATGACCCACGCCAGGAAAACGCTGCAGCACTTATCAGTGAGATCTCTATCACCCTTCTATTGTCTGATTTGAGAACTATTAAGCTGCTACACTTCATTCATCTTGATTAACTTAATTCTCTACATGTTTGTCTCCGTTTGCCAGATGGGAATCTGTATGCTGGAGTACATGTGGACTTTATGGGCACAGATCCAGCTATTTTTAGGACACTAGGAGACAGACCTGCTGTTAGGACAGAGCAGTATGACTCTCGATGGCTGAATGGTAAGGCATGGACAGAAAAAGGGCGGTATTTAAAGAAAGGCGGAGTTACTTATTTTGGAATAATGCTGAAGTTTTGTCTATTTGAATGTTGCCAGTTATCTGTACTATTTCTATCTCTTTTTTAGAACCTGTGTTTGTAAAAATCCAGAAAATTCCAGATAGTACAGAAAGGAATGACGATAAGCTATATTTTTTCTTCCGGGAAAAGAGTTTGGATGCAGCAGGAGGTAGCACCCCCAGTGTGTTATCCAGAGTGGGCAGAGTCTGTCTGGTGAGAGTCTTAAATCCATAAACATAAATGACATCTTAGACCTAATTTGTGACTTCAAACTTAATCGGTTCCGGAAGGCCATTCAAACTTCTCCATAGGAAGTAATGTAAATAGGATTAATCCATTAATGATTTAAAGCATAAATGCAATACATTAATGAAAAGCAGATGTTGTTGTATAAGAATAATAATTATTAAACACATTAAATAAAGACAAGAAGTAAGCGAAAATAAAGTGAAACTTTACAGCCACTGAGGCTGTATGGTAATTTAAATAATATGCCTATGACCTTGCCCCAGTGCTTCTTCTGTTGGGTTTTATGACAATTTGAATAACCTATTAGTGCATTATCGCCACTGACCTGCCTGGATTACAGGCATCATGTTTGTAAGGTTGCACCATTAAGTGTTTTATTTAGGATGTCCATGTCCATATTTGTTCTAATTTGGTTGCAAAAAATGTAAAATGACCATTCAGTTTGTGAATTGTTTGAGTGAAGAGGTGTACAGAGTACACATATATAAATAAAATGTACTTTATGTATATTTGTCTAACTTTTTTTTCCTGAAAGATTATGGGATATTTCAAAATAAATACATAGAGCATCTCACAAAAACTGCTGGACAATCTGATACTGTCCATGCCCCATCACTGTCAGTGAGTCTTGGCAGTCTTGGGTGGTCATACAGCCTACTGACCAGTGTGGCCAGTGTGTGGCACTCTCATCAAGTTTGACATGCTTTTGTTCACGCCCATGAATATGTTACTTGCTGCTACTCAATCATGATAATTGAGTTTCTATATCATTTGCGTAATCAAAAAACTTTCTTTGACTTTTCATATGTTTTTTTCTAATGATCTTGTTTACTAAAATAAAATCAAATGCTTTTTTACTGGTTTTATATTTGTTTTTATGTCTTATGTTTATATCTGTTTTTCATGCTTTAGAATGATGATGGGGGACAAAGGTCGCTGGTAAATAAGTGGACAACCTTTTTAAAAGCTCGACTGGTCTGTTCGGTTATTGGCACAGATGGAGTTGAAACATATTTTGATGAGCTAAGTAAGACACTACTTATTAAACAAGCTCTTTTTATAGCCACTCAAGGGGTCTGCTTCACTGACAAATGAATGTGTTTTTATAGGGGATGTATTCATTCAGCGGACCAATGATGAACGCAACCCCACCGTGTATGCTCTGTTCTCTACTGCTGGGTAAGCAGTATTTATGGGTCTTTTATTAACTGCACCATGCCAGATTACACCATTGTTGGAGATGTAAATAGTATTCCTGAATTTATAATGTGTCAGGTAAGAGTGGACCTCACCACATTCTCTTTCCTCTGTCTCTAGCTCTGTGTTCAAGGGTTCAGCAGTGTGTGTGTACTCAATGTCTGACATTAGAAATGTCTTCAATGGCCCCTTCTCTCATAAACATGGACACAATTACCAGTGGACTCCTTACACTGGAAAAATCCCTTACCCACGTCCTGGGACGGTGAGTTACGGAGTAGAGAAAGAGTACAGGAACATGTGATTCTAAAGTTATTCTAAGAAGCCACCGTAAATCCTTCACAGGAGTTCATTATACCTTGGGATCTAGGCTTTTAATGCTGATGTACTTTAGTGTGACATTATCTTTAGTGTCTTCTTGAAATTTTTCGGGGGATTAATGGTTAATCTCCCTTTGGTTAATTGTAGTGCCCTGGTGGAACATTTACTCCCGGTCTCCACAGCACCAAAGCATTTTCTGACGAGGCTGTCAACTTTGTGCGCGCTCACCCTCTTATGTACCATCCGATATATCCTACCCACAAGCGTCCCCTGGTGGTCAGAACAGGGGTGGATTATCGCTTCACAACCATCACTGTGGACATGGTCGATGCTGTGGATGGGAGATATGAAGTTCTCTTTTTAGGAACAGGTGCATTTCCAACCGAATGTGCTCTGAATAATTCAGAGTATACGTGTGCTTGTTTTATTTCTTTATTTTCTTTTAACAGTCCATTAAATTGTTTTAAATAATTATTTTTGAATCTTGATTCATTAGACCAAGGAACAGTTCAAAAGGTTATTGTCCTCCCTAAAGACACAAGCACAACAGAAGAGCTTGTTCTTGAAGAGGTGGAGGTGTTTAGGGTAATCATACCATTTAATGTTGTCCATTTTACATGGGGGAAGAGCTTTTGCCTGGACACTTATATGTATTTCTGTTTTTGTCAGACACCTGCACCAGTGAAAACTCTGAAAATATCATCTAAAAGGGTAATATTATTATTTTCTTATAATATGTGGTAGATAAATTATACAATAGTTTATAGTACAAACGTTTAAAAAGATTTTACTAGTACCAGTAAGTAATAATAAGAAGAAATAATACTAATTTTAAACTGTGACCAATTGCTACATATTGTTCAAGGATACCTTGGATACAACCTTTGTAAATACTGCATTGAGAAACCTGTTTACCATTAAAAGTTACAATTTAAGTTGTTATGTCATATATTTAGTTTGAATTGCTACAAATATGTTCCTAGCACAGTATTTATTTATTATTATATTTATTTACTATAAAAATTTTATTTATTAAAATATAAATTATCTTATTTATCTACATTTTTTTTTCCAAATCCTGATTATTCCTGATCAAGGTTGCAGTGCAGACATGTAAGTGCGCTGGATTGGACACCAGTCCATTGCAGAGCTGCATAGGGGTTGTTTCTCCCTCAATTGGCCTCACTTTTTCCAACACAGCTGATTGTGTCTGCACTTGACACCCAACTTGTCCAGAGGCCACCACTAAGAATTAAACCTGGGTTCCTACAGCGGTTGGCTAATGTAGTTATTTAATTATGAAAATACTTTGTTTATGCTTATACCACAGTTGAATCCTTGAGAAAGGCTCTTAACTGTAAGATTGTATTAGTTTTGCATCGCTCTGGATAAGGGTTTCTGTTAATGATTAAATGTAAAAAGAATGGTAGAAAAAGTAAACATATTTAAAATAGTTACAAAAATTATCTGTAACATTTTTTGGTAGATGACTCAAATATTTATACTCTAATGACAATTGGACATTATAAAAATATGCTTAAAATTACATTCATTTTTGTTCCTTTGTGGCTAACAGCAACAGCTGTATGTGTCATCGGAGCGGGGTCTGACCCAGGTGTCTTTGCACCGGTGTGATGCTTATGGTAAAGCCTGTTCAGACTGTTGCCTGGCTCGAGACCCCTACTGTGCCTGGGATGGAGAGAGCTGCTCTGCCTTTACCCCAGCAATGAAGAGGTCAGAGTCTTTCCTTCACATGCATCTACACTTACTGATATGTGGTCCAAACTATTTACTTGCGATTGTATAATGGGTAAGGATGTTGTTAGGCATAACAGAGTACCTACAATTTACATGTACAGCCTTTATGGCTTATTGCTTTTATACTACGGTGTGCCTATATTTAACAGTAATGTTCAGCCTTTCATGGCTTTTATATAATGGTAACTTAAATGCATCACTGTTTAACAAACTTATGTATTATTAATAACAAAAATATTAAATCATTTTTTCACAATGCAGTTTACTGTTTACCGCTTACTGCCTGTTCAGTTCAAACAATCTTCCTTAGCTCAGTGTCTGTGACTGTCTATCTTCAACCCCAATTAAAACATTAAACATAAAACATAAGTCAAAACATAAGTCAAAACAGAATATGATGATTAACAAATCCTTTTCAACCCATATTCAATTTAATACACTACAAAGACAAGATATTTAATGTTCAAATGGATAAACGTTATTGTTTTGTTTTTTGCAAATATTCACTTATTTTGAATTTGATGCCTGTAACGCTTTCCAAAAAAGTTGGGAACAGGGGTAACAAAAGACTAGAAGAATTGAGGAATGCTCAAAACCACGTGTCATGATTGGGTATAAAGGGAGCCCTCCCTGCAAGGCTCAGTCATTTACAAGCGAGGATAGGGCGAGGTGAACACTTTAGAAAACCATTAAACCATTGTCAGTGAACAAAGTTCATCGTTCCATCCTCAAGTGCAAGTTAAAACTCTACCATGCAAAGCGAAAGCCATATATTAACAACACCCAGAAACTCATGGACATCGTGTCCTCTGGACCAAAGAGGAAAAGGACTTTCCTGATTGTTATCAGCACAAAGTTCAAAGGCAAGCATCTCTGATGGTATGGGGGTGTGTTAGTGACCATGGCATGGGTAACTTGAACATCTGTGAAAGCACCATTATTGCTGAAAGGTACATACAGGTTTTGGAGCAACATATGCTGCCATCCAAGCTACGTCTTTTTCAGGGATGTCCCTGCTTGTTTCAGCAAGACAATGCCAAGCCACATTCTGCATGTGTTATAACAGCGTGGCTTTGTAGTAAAAGAGTGCAGCTACTAGACTGACCTGCCTGCAGTCCTGATCTGTCTTCCACTGAGAATGTGTGGCGCACTATGAAGTCCAAAATACGACAACAGAGACCCCGGACTGAAGTTGTTCATCAAGCAAAAATGGGAAAGAATTCCACCTACAAAGCTTCAATAATTAGTGTCCTCAGTTCCCAAACTCTTATTGTGTTGTTCGAATGAAAGGTGATGTAACACAGTGGTAAACATGCCCCCGTCCCAACTTCTTTGGAACATGCAGCAGGCATAAAGTTCAAAATGAGTAAATATTTGCAAAAAAACAATAAGGTTTATCCGTTTGAACATTAAATAATTTATCTTTGTAGTGTATTCAATTGAATATGTGTTGAAAAGGATGTGCAAATCATTATATTCTGTTTTTATTTATGTTTTACACAACGTTCTTACTTCATTGGAATTGGGGTTGTAAGTCAACGGATTATTATTTTTCTCAGTGCATCAAATTTGAAAGTAAACAGCCCTGTCATTAGTTTACAGTCCCTCACTCATTTTAATTTCAATGTATCCTCAAATTTTTCTTTAATTCTGTCCATGTTTGCATGGTTCTTCCTCTGTTAAGCCACAAAGTAAATCACAAAGTAACCACAATATGTTTTATATGCTGCAAACAAAGTTCCCTGTGTAACAGTTTTATGGGTTTAAATATAATATCTGATGTTTTAAACGGCTTCTATCATGACCCTAGACTTAAGAACTGGAATTAAAATTAAATTTGTTTTACAATATGAGGTCAAACTGGGGAACACTGGGATAATCATTTTGTCTTTGAATTTGATGTGTATAAGATTTAATGTATGACTTATTAACGTACACAAAGTTTGGAATCAATTATATAAGTCACCTGAATACTCTTTAGTTGGATATGACATATACAGGGGTTGGACAATGAAACTGAAACACCTGTCATTTTGGTGTGGGAGGTTTCATGGCTAATTTGGACCAGCCTGGTGGCCAATCTTTATTAATTGCACATTGCACCAGTAAGAGCAGAGTGTGAAGGTTCAATTAGCA
>JAUZSU010182759.1:0-12473 GCA_034780255.1 Parotocinclus maculicauda | reverse complement strand
ATAGGGGGTATTCCATAGATAATTTCTAGCCTTGCTAATTTGAGCAAAAAAAAAATATCAATATTTCTTAAGCAGCTTATACAGAAAAAAATACTCCAAACCATGCTATATCTCTTGAGAGAATAAAAATAATTAAGAAATAAATGATCAGCCACAATAATTAATTATGTAGTAATTATATCCAATATATAACATCAATAAAGATCATATATGCTTGATTGAATTGATATCTGGGGTTTAGGTGTTTAGATTCAGTAAGATTCAGGTGGAGCCATTTATGGGCAGATGAACATTTTGTTTCCAGCATTACAATTTGCTGTTCTTGACTTGGGGTCGGATGAAAAACAAAACAATTCTGCTACAATGTACAATACTCTAACATTGTTCATTTTCTGCATATATAACATTGTACTTTCCTTTTTTCAACAACCACTGACCATTTTGATCAATTCAACTAACCATATAGATACTTGTTGTAGTGCTACAATTAGAGACTGTAGTCTTCTGTAGTGTTTCTTTACATACTTTGTTCATGCATTTACTCTTTTCTAATGGTTACATCCCACATAGGACCAGCACAGATTCAATTTCGGGTGGTATTTCATTATCAGCCCTGTAGTGAGACTGATGTGGTAGTGGTGTGCTAGTGTGTCTTGAGCTGGTACAAGTGAATCAGACACAGTTCAAGTTTTAAACACAGTGTCACTAATATCCTAAAGAAATAGTTACATTTACATTACATGAAACAGTTACATTAAAGTATTCAAGCGTTACACAGCTTTTTAAAAACAAGCTTCTGAGAAATAGCCATAACATCTAAAAAATAATACAAATAAAAAGAAGCCTGAAAAATTCATCTCAAGCGAATAAGTTTTTTCATGTCTTCTGTGATGGAACAAACAAATAAAGGTCACATTTCACTATTTGTCTGAATAAACAAGCCTAAATAAATCCGTGCTATGGAATCTAAGCTTTCACAGGTCCCGTTCTTATGGACCAAGACCAGGATGTGTGATACCTCATTGGAAAGCCATAGGGAAGTACTACTGGATGAAAGTGGTATCAGTTACTTGGGAACTGCAAAGGAAATGCTAGAAGCTGATATGATTGGAAACTCCTGACAGATTTGTACTTTTACAGACGGAATAAAACCACTAAGAAATGGCAATAGGGTTCCAGACTAGAAAAAAAATGCAGGATTTACGGCAGCCCGCCCTTAGGCAAGTTCTCAAAAAAAGTCAGAGGGAATAACCCATCGTATAGTAGCTGACAGCTAAAAAAGCCTGCGTTCAGATTACATTGGAAAAGAATGCATATTTGTGAGACAACATGAAAAAATTGCAACCGATCTGTAGTTCAAGTGTCATGGAGTTGTTTTCATGGGAAGTGAATTTTCCATAACAAAATGGTAAAAGTTATTTTACAGCTTAAGTATATTTTAAAAGGCTAAATTGTTGGGGAGGCATGGTTGTATATTGAAACGATAACAGAAGACAGCTGTGTTCAGTCTAAGATTTCTTGAGAAAGGTTCGTCACCAATAGATTGGGAAGACAAAGTTCGGACCATCACATTAGTCAGGTCAAAACATTAATAAATAGTTAATGGAAATTTGTAAACAATTTCACAGTGTTAAGTCTCAAATATCTTACTATGCCATTATATATTACAAAGTCAAGACTAAAAACTCAATATTAAGAGCTTATATTTATGAATTGTTATTCTATATTTAATCTCACAGCAATAAATAAAACAAAGATAAAGCAAATATCACAATTGAAACAGAAATCAATGCAGCTATTCACAAATGAGCCCAACTTCAGCAACAGTGCCTCTGATCAAACAAGTGCTAAAATAGAAAATGTCTGGAAAAACAAACGAGTCATGCCCATTAGCCTGAGCAGCAGCTTTGCCCCCGCCCCCACACACAGACGCAAATACTCTGAATGTTCAAATACAATGAGAGCAAGCTCACACACAAAAGTTGGTTTTTCTATTTTTGTGGGAACTTTTCATTTATTAATGTAACCAATTCATGTCATATCTACTTTAAATTCACTAACAAATATTTTGCCTCTTCTTGTTTTTAAATCAGGAAGGTGCCATTTTTGTCAATAAATAAATAAAAATCCTTGTGAGGACGAGCCAAATGTCCCAACAAGGTAACCTTGAACTTGACACAGATCTTCTATCCTTGTGGAGACATTTGGTCCTCATAAGAATGCATAAACTTGGCACAAGCACGCACTCCCGCACACACCTACCTTTTATATCCCTATGTATCTTTTTCTCTGAGTGCAAATAGTCCAGGCCTTTCAAAATCTCCTTTAACATTGTGGCTATCTGGTATTCGTCAAAGGGACCAGCCCGCAACTGCACCAAAAAAAGTTGGGTTATGCAATAAATCGGCAAACATTAAAGAAAGAATGAAATAGGTAGCGCAAGTTCAAAACACAGACAAGACACAAAACATTCCTACCAGATCAAGAGCAGATCCTCCTCCAAGATATTCCATTATGATCCAAAGCTTACTGCCCTAAATTCAGAAGAAGAGATAGCACAGATCACTCACCTGTCATTGGGAGTTCTATGTGATGTGTTTCACTTAATAATGTAATTTTAATAGCTAATGCAAACTTTTTAATACTCCACTGTATGTTAATAAATGTATTAAATTTAATTAATTAATAAAGTGTGTATTTAATAAACAAACACTAACAGCTGACCATCAACATGATTTGTCTTGTCGATCTGCGCTCTAGTAATACAGGTATAGTGACATAGCATGCAGTTTTCTGTAATGTGAAGGGGAGCAACGACAAAAAGGCGGCAAATATGGCACATTCACAACAACAAATAAATAAATGTTTTCTAAAGCCCTTTTGCCATGTACAAATTTATCCAGAAACCTCCTTTCCAAAAAAATATTACAGAAAGGTTATATGAATTTTAAAATCTTATATACTGATATACGATATGATACATGGCTAGTAGCATTGATGGAAATAATTCATGTGAATTATCTTTATTTAACATAGTATCAGCTTCAGGGGGCATTTCAAGACAAGCCTATGGTTACATCATAACTGGTCATACACACGCACCCGGGGCCAATTTAGCATAATTGTGAGCAGTCATAAAAAAATGAATTTTTTTTCACCTTTAAATAGGACCCATAGTACTTTGTGACATGAGGACTGTCGCACTGGCTCAGGACAGTGATCTCCTGCTGAATGTCTTCAATCTCATCCTCTGCCTCCTCCAAGTCAATAGTTTTGATGGCCACCACATTTTGTGTGCGGCGGTCGATACCCTTAAACACTTCACCAAACGAGCCCTTTCCAATACGCTCCAGTTTAGTAAACAGCTCCTCCGGATCTGCTCGAGAATTCTGAAAACCAAAGGATTCAATCACTTTAAGCATCATGGATACCTTTTTCCAAATTAAATGCTGATCTAGAATTCTTATGGTTAACAGGGACAAATGTTTTGTGGATGACAAAAAAACCCAAAAAACAAACATCAAACAACTGAGCAAATGTCAGCTTGCTTTAAATAATGTCCTATTAAAGATATAATTGTTTAGTATTGAAGATTTAACAACTACCTTTATATCTTTAACATTAGACACTGTGAAATAACTGGCAATCATTGACGGTTTTAGATTGTGAATGATTTACTTGTCTACGCAATCGACCTTAACAGTAAGAATGCAATAACAGACGTATGAACGCTTTAGTGAAAGTTATAAAATGGGTTGCGCAAAAAAAAATTGGTTGTTTTTACATTGTTCACTAGTCCAGCTCACATTTGTCCTAACAGACAGACACGCACAAAAAACAATAACCCAGCGAGGGTTGGTCCTTAGAATATTTACAGTCCTTTTTGACAACACACAGAGAAGCTGTTGACTTAAATAAATTTATAATTTAATAAAAACACCACTATTTACATTGGCCTTTTTATTTTTACACAAACAGCAGTATCTTTTTTTTTTTTTAAACAATGGGGTGTATCTAGCATGAGGGTGAAAAAAAGGCTGGAAAAACTAAACTGATACTGTAGCATTTTACCTGGATATGATTACATTAAAGGGGCCAAAAACTTATATTTTAAGTGATCTGTAGTGTACACAAACTAAAAAGTCTGTGGGCTTTTCTTTTTCCCTTAGCCTGTGCTAGTGATTTATGGTCCGGCCAAGAGGTGTCAAACAGACAGTAAATACTCAAAAGCATACGATAATACATTGGATATTAAACTAACCAAACTGAACATGTTAGTACCTGTAAGACGCAGCCACCAACCAGCAGGCATATCAGGTTCTGCTGGCTGCATTTCATTCTTTTGTTCATACAAATCCATTACAATTTTACTTACATGCTCAGAATTAGAATATCCTACGAAGCCCATTGCAAACTGGCTCACTGCATGTTTTGCACCCCTGATCTAACCAAATTTATATTTTAACCATTCAATATTTTAATATTGTTGTTACGATTTCATTTGTAGACTCCTAGAACATGGAGCGTAGTCCAGCAAAAAAGTTTAGCTGCTTAGGTTCCTGGTTAAATTTAAGGAAATGGTAAAGAGAAAAGCACATCAAAATGCATGGCATGGAGGCAGTGCTGAAAGCTGTATTCAGGTTTAACTTTACACGGAGCTATGAGGCAATTTCCTTTTGAAATACGTTAATCCCACTCTTTTCTTATTCAGGTGCTAGTCTTGGATTTTATTTCAGTCTGATCAACTGTTTGTTTATTATTGGTTTTCATCTAGATTACCTTTGCCAATTTTATTCCTGTACACATACTGCCTGATGGTTAAAGTGATTTTACATGGCAGCTGCATGTATAATAATAATAAGTTACACTTTTCACAATATACTTTACACAATATTACTTTACAGTAATCCCCAGTCCCCAATTTGGGATTGGCCTTTTAAGATAATATAATATTGTAAAGCTGCTTTGAGACAATGCTCTGTTGTAAAAAGCTCCATATAAATAAATCTGAATTTAATTGAATCCAATTTCGTGTGATACACCCATGCTAGTAGGGAGACTTTTTGTCACTAAGGAGACGTAATTGGTAAAATCACAAATGTTCCCCAGACAAACTCATCCAATCCAAATAGAGCTTAATTGAAGACTGAGACACAATTGCACGAAATTGTGAATATGTTTTTTGGGTTTTTTTGGTAAATATAATTCTACCTGAGAGCAGATTTGTAACAAAGCTGATGTCTGCCGTTAGTGAATTTTTACTTAAGTGAAAAAGTTCTTTAAGTTTCAGTTTCTGAGAAGTGAACCGGTAATTATGCTGGCTAAGTCACGCAGGACTGGCAAAATCAAGAGTGCATGTCAAATAGCAAAGCTAACACAGAACATTTTTGCACCCTATGGTAGATGAGAATATATTCACACATTCCAAAACTCCCCACTATACCTACCGCACCCTTGGTTTCCAAATTGGATTTTATTTTAAATATTGTAATTCATACAAAACTGTAACTTCATGAAATTGCCTCGTTCATTTGCTTTGGGAGATGGGGAGCATGACCCCTATTTTTGGGAACTACTAGATTAAGGAATACTGATCTTGTAATGAACTGGTGTCCCAATTCCCGGTCCATTTCCACCTACAACATACAAACAAGGGGACTTGACTGTGTTAAACAGGTTAGCCAGAATGCTAGCCCACTCCTAGTCTACCTGTTTGAACCCCTGTCCTGTGGATGCCGATGTGTCAAATAATCCAGCATATTTTATATCATATTTTGTGAGGTTCTGAATTTCCCTTTTTCACAGATGTTGCTGATTACTGTGCTTGTTCTAAGATAATGAATCCATTGCTTGAATGCATTATTTAGAGAGCAAATTACTTTAAACTAAAAATCTTTAATCTAGTAATGCACAATGCAGCTTATTACAAGAAATCTAATATTGAAACATTTGAAGATTCTTTAATGCACTTGCTGGCAATAAAAAACAAAATATTGGTTCACATGACAGTAACGTGTTAATGGTGATGAGTGAGGCAGGCAGCTGTGGCAAGTTGTGCTCATATATCATGAAGTCACTTCTGATTCTTACCCAACCCTTTCCCAGGCAACCACCAAACAGTTTGCTCCACCTGCTGCTTAGTTTACCAACTGTCAATATCAATGCAAAACAAGCTTAACCTACATATAGAGATTCCATTTAAAAACGACATTACCTAAAGTAAGCGCTTCTGTACGATGTAGAACTCAATCTTTACCTCTTACAAACATGCCCTCAGCATTACCTCATTGCACTTAGCACACTACTGTTACCACATAAACAGTTTGAGAAGCAGTAATGCAGCATGCAGTCAGTCAAAAGGGTGGAGCGGCAACAAGCCGTATCCTGCTTTACAATTTGCACACGAGTCTGCCACCTTCTGATAAAGAAAAAGCTCCAGTTAATGGCGTCATTATCTGTTTGTTAAAAAGTTAGTGCGAGAGTTTGGTTTTTTGTGCCTATGGGCACATGAGCATACAGTAGAAAGGCAAATCCTTACTCATCATGCAGCTAAACAGATGGAAATATGCTAGTTATTTTCACCCAAATACTTGGCATCTGAGCAGTGTTCCAGAAGGAGGCACATTCAAGATGGCAGGATTTGTCAGTAAGCTCTGTTATAATCCGTTGTTTCAGATTCAAATAAATGGCATGGATACCGCAAAACATTAAGGACCGTTTCAGTGACATAAGGCACTTTTCCAGTGGATCTATAGGGAACAGGTAATAAGGGATAAGGTAGTCCCTGAGGGTCTAAAAACAAGGACGGTCTAAGTGCCTAAGGGTGCAAGTCTGCCTGTGATCAGTGAATACTGGGTTACTCTCCAGAACCTCCCCAATGACCCTGACTAAGATAAAGCAGGAGTAAAATTCTTGATTTACTTTCTCAGTGAGTGTGTTTACATGCACTTACTCATCTGATCATAGGCAGATTTCTGCAGTTATCTGATTACTCAACTGGTCATTTATACAGCATACTCTGATCTAGAGATGAGATTAAGAAATCTGATAAACAGAACCGGATTTTAGTCCAGTAAATAGATTTGACATTGCAAGTATACCAGTTACACAATTTCAGTCAGGTTTTTGAGCCTGCACATGCTCGCAACCCTAACCAACACGGTTGCCATGTCTGCTTATTCTTAATAAGTTAATTGTTTTTTTTTCCCCCCATTGGCTGTTTCTTTCACAGAATTTTTCACCCCAGAATTAAACCCAGCACAAAATTACAGGTGGTGACACAGCCATTGAACACTCTGGAGACTCAGTGAAGATTGGAATATACTCAAGAAAATAAATCCTTTGATTATTTAATACTAAGAGTTTACATCACAACCTTCTGTGTGATAACTGATTGAAATCTGATTATTACCAGAGACTTCCCATTATCTGACTACTAAACTGCATGATCTTCGGGATAAGCGATATGGTAAAATATTACATCACAATAAATAAAGACATTTTCATAATAAACAATATTTAGCACGATAGATGTGATCGCACACAAAATGCATCAGTAGCAATGGACTCAAGCAACTTTTTGAATATGATCCCATACTTAAGTGTGTCAAATTAACTTGGAACCAATTACACGCTTTATAATGAAACATGCAGTTGGTCAGTGTTCTTTAAGCTCTGACAATATCCTCGAAAGGTTCAGAAAAGTATTGTCTATCACAAGAACAAAAGCGATCAAGAAACAATAAAATAGTCATATTGCCCATCCATACTTGATCAGTTTATCAAATGCATAAAAAACGATGTCAAAAAACTGTAAGAACGGCTTCCTTTAAAAAATAAATAAATAAATGAAATAAAATAAAAAAATAAAAGACTCATGTTTGTCTCACCTTTATTGAGAACATCTCAGTGGTAGGTTTAAATTTGCAATGAAACTCAACGGTTTTTACAACTCTTTTTTCATGCCTGCTGAATCCAATCCAATCACGCAGGGAGGTTTAGCCTAACTCCTAGCACAGACACAAAAGCCAAGAACCAAAGCTAAAGAGGTTGCTGGAGTATGCAGAGAAACCCACGTAGACCATGCAAAACCATACAGACAGGGCCTAGGCCGATTTCTGGACGTCTGTGTTGACTGAATTTGTCAATTTACATTACCACAGTCACATATACACAGATACTTTGCAAATAGTGTACAGGCTCAAAACTCACAGGACAATGATTTCAGAAACAAAAGGGAAAATTCCTTATCTGAATACTCCAGCAAGTAATGGGTAAAGGGGCCTATATTTAAGGCCATGCTCAGACCATAAAAGCTGCCATATTTTATCAAAGGAAAGTTTTTTTCCAATGAGAAGGTGGCCATGTAGCATATCAAACAAGACCAGAATTGTCTCGGAAATTGGTTGCCGCAATATCTCAAAGTTCAAAACTTTTGTTTTAACATCAATGGGTAACTGAAGATGGACTTCACAAAAGTAGAGGAAATTGAGGTGATTCTGATGTCTGGGGATGCAGCTGCTGTATCATAGCTGCAAACTTCAACAACAGAAAAAACACCAATTTTACACAGCACTGTTGCATCCCTCATAACCAAACTGTGGACAACAAGCTCACAGCTACAGCAGAAAACTGTCAAGAGGATGGCCCTGATAGATGTGTCGAGTTCTGTACCTGTGCATTATACCCACATCAATGGGATCCTGTATTCACACAGGGCATTTTGTTCGGTGACAAGGCCAATTTTCATGTCAATGGTGAGGTCAGCTGCCAGAAAGTGAGGTGCTGGCGTGAAGAAAACCCTTACTGGATGGCATACAACCAAAGTTGTATGTAATGTGAAGGTTATGGTGTGGAATATACCTGTAAAATCTGACCCATTTTCATCGACCAAACCCGAAATGCGAAGTCTAACAATACTATGTGAAACAGTTTTACATTTTGCCTGAAGATGGCAGTTTCCCTGTTAATTCCAACAGGATAGGTCAGCCCATACCAGTGAGATAGCCGCCTATATTACCTGACATCACACCAATCGACTTATCTCTGGGGTCATCTCAAACTAATTGTGCATGCTAAGAAATTCCATAACAAACACCACCCTCAGCGCTGCATCATGGGGGGGCTTGTGGCAACATTTCGCCAGACATTCTCATGCAGGTTCATAACGACCAGACACTTTTAGCTCCTTGTTCAGTACTAAGGACAGCATATAGCAGCATGTCAGGGACAGCACGTCAAATAGCTGTGCATCACAGGTAACCTTCCCAGTTGTTGTTGCAACTTTGTGTTGATAACTTTTGAACAACAAGATATATTGTAAATCTGATTTGAGAGACAATACTAGTCTTATTTTGATATGTTACATGACTCACCCTGTACACTATGTGCAAAGTATCAATCATTCATATAGTATCATTCAGTCAATGTGGACATTAAATATTGCATACCTTTATATGATTTTTGTCCCCAGAGGCATGATTACTCATCAATATGGTGACAATTACACAAAAGCAAAACAAACCATGTAAGCCAATCTTCATTGAACCAGACAGTGGCTATAAAACAGCTGCACGTGCTGGAACGCCCATATCCACTATTTAATAATAAAAGACATTTAAAACAAATCAGGAATACTAAACTTTCCATGAATAGATAACTACTGTATCCTCCCTATTAACCTTTGATCTTTGTTTGAATACACATGGACTTGGTGTACCAGAAGTTTTAAAAGATATTTTAAAAATACAGTTTGGCTGTCTCAGCATAAAGATACAACTTTACCAATCTGCATTAGGACAAAAACACGCATTCATCCACACAGAGAAACCACAGACTGAAGATGTACAGTATTTGAACCTGAGATGCAAGTTAAAGTGGAGATTCCACTGTAGAGAACCCTAGAGTATCTGAAAAGATTATGTAATGAGGAATGTCTCAAATCCCTGTAGAGATTTGTAGTTTGTATAGTGCTAAGGAAGTACAAAATTGGATGTCATTTAATTTCCTTTTACTTAACTCAGAAAAAACTGAGGTTTTATAAGTTTGACCAAAGACTGTGAAAGACAGGTTGGCTACATCTATCCTAAACCTGGACGGCTGTTCGGTAACGTCCAGTCCAACTGTAAAAAACTTAGGTGTTACGTTTGATTCAGATCTCTCCCTTGATGTGGACATTAACATCACACGAATTGCATTCTTTATGTAATATTGCTAAACTTTGAAATATCCTTTCCTTTCAAGATTCTGAGAAACTGGTTCATGCATTCATAACCTTGAGGTTGGATTACTGTAACACTTTACTCACTGGATGTTCTAGTAAATATCTAAATAAACTTCAACTAGTGCAGAATGCAGCAGCTCGAGTACTAACTAGACCTAGAAAATTAGATCATATCAGTCCTGTTCTGTCATCTACAATGGTTACCAGTTATATTTTGCATTTATTATAAAATACTACTTGTAACATATAAAGCTCTACATGGTCTGGCCCCACATTACCTAAGTGAACTATTAGAATCTTTTCAGCTTATCTACTTCGTTCACAGGGTGCAGGACTTCTTTCAGTTAATAGCATTTAAAAAAAGCAACAGAAGGGGGAAAAGCTCTCTCATACTTGGCCCCCCAGCTATGGAATAAACTCCCTACTTTAGTTAGAAATTCAGACACTCCATTTTTTAGGTTTAGGCTAAAAACATTCTAATTTACTCAGGCTTTTGGTTAGATTTAGACCAGGCTCTTGCCTCTTGGCTGTGTTAACTTCTGGTTCTCTCCCTTTAGTTATGCTGCTATAGTTAATGCTGCCGGAGTTTCATTCTGCACCTAGCATCAGTGACTGTTAATAGACTCTGTGCTCCTAACCCATAAGTAACTACATTTTCTCTTTTCTCTACAAGGTGGTATTCCAGTATCAGTTCCAGCACCACACACTTAGATGCTGGTCTTTATTAACAATAACCAGTTCCGCCATGCTCGGGTCCCACCAGAATGCAGTAACTCCCTCCATCATATAGTTATTAGGAAACGATGTGCTCATTAACTTAAATCTATTTTGTTATTTATTTTGAATTTTATTGCTGATTTAAATAATATTATTTACTTTATTTTACTATTACTACAACTTAATTCAATTAACTTTATTCAATTACCATCTAGGCCACCCAAGGAGGATGGGTCCCTTTTTGAGTCTTGGTCCTCCCAAGGTTTCTTCTTTTTTTATTCAGGGAGTTTTTCCTTGCCACTGTCAGCATGGGTATGCTCAATTTGGGATTGGCCTTTGAAGATAATATAATATCGTAAAGCTGCTTTGAGACAATGCTCCATTGTAAAAAGCTCTATAGAAATAAATTTGACTTAACAAGATCTGTACACCTTTTAATGTCTGTATTATGTTCAGTGAAACAAAACCAGACATTTCCATAGTCAGAGTGGTTTAGATAGTTTGCACACAGTTTTTTAAAACAATAACATTCATTAAAATACAATATGAAGACATTTAGTACAGTCCTGTACAATACGGTAATTATCTCATAAAACTAAAAACATTACCTAGTTGTGAAAGAAAATAGAACTTCATTTGTTATTTGCCATCACGACTGAGATTCTCTTTTCTGTCAGCAATGGTCGCAATTGTTTGTTCATACTAATATTCTGTCATTTAAACATCAATAAGATGTACATAGGTCAGAATGCTATTTCCCATTATAACTATAAATTAAACAACATTTAAACGTTTATGTTGGTAAAGGGAGGCTACACAAAGTGGTATGGCAATAAAAGTTTACTGAAAATTGTGCTAGTAAACCTAAAACATTTTATAACCTCATTTACCCATCTCTATCAAGGATGCCTATAGCTCTGGAGCAGAATGCACATTAAGTGGATACTAGTGTTTCCTTAAAAAAACAGTGTTGGTTAAAAGCTCGCCATCATTCCACAAGGCCTAATGATTAACATTTGAACTTGGGCAATGTCAAACTGTAACCAAATGTCCCAGTGAGGTGCTGCACAGCAGATACACTGAGGGGTGAAAACAACGTTGATAATCCGTTGAGCAATATGCTTACAGAAATGGTTGTTATATTTCAGTCAATCCAAATTAAACTTCCAGTATGAGAAAAGGGACAAGTCACCACAGTTACGCAACAACTAGATTATGACAGCTAAGAGCAAACAGAAGTTATGAGATGTTTCCTGTGAACCATTTTAATGCTCCGATAATTTAAAGAAGTCAGAAAGCATTGGGATTTCTGAGAGTGGCCATCTTCAGACAATTTTCTTTACAGGAGTAACCCAAGGTGCGCATGTGTAGCTCAAACAGTTGCAGGTGTTGTCCCGGATCAGTACAATGTGAATTTAAAGGGATTTAAAGAGTGATGTTGTGTTTAAAGCACTTTTGCCACTCTTAACGCAGTCTTTACGTTAAAGTGCAGTATCTGAGCAAAACGATTTGTACGCGCTTGCTGACTAACAAC